>PVJC01016235.1:0-33731 GCA_004026665.1 Murina feae | reverse complement strand
CGCAATGGAAAGGGCTGTTTACTCAGGTCCGGGAGTGGCGGCCGCCATGTTGGCTGGGCTAATTTGCATACAGCCGCTCTGATTGGCTGGTGGGCGTGGCTTACCCTGTCTCGGAGAAACGGTTAATTTTAATATTTCGCTTTTATTAGTTTAGATTATAATATGTAATATAATATGTATATTTGCATATTAATTCATATTATTGTACATACATGGAAAATAAATATGTGGAAATATATATACACATGGATATCTAATATAATAAAAGAGAAACATGCAAATTGACTGTTACCACCAGCCAATCAGAGCGGCTGTATGCAAATTAACCCGGCCAACAGCCATGGAGCTAGAGCAAACCAAAGGCTTCTGTTGCAACTGCCTGCCTAGGCTGGCTGAGCCTCTGATCATGGCCATGCCCACCAGCCAATCAGAGTGGCTATATGCAAATTAACCAAGATGGAGGCTGGCAGGGCGGCTCTGCACTGGGAGCCCCCATGGCCAGCTGGCATAGCTGTGCCAGGTGTGTCAGCTCAGTGGGAGGAGGGGTCTGGCCTGGGGCCTCCTTGGGGCGTCCAGGAGCGCCTGTCCAGGGTCCACTGCCTGGCTCTGCCCTGGGGGCCTCCGCAGGGTATCCAGGAACACCCGTCCAGGGTCTGCTACCTTCATCCACCCCCCAGGGGCCTCCACAGGGCGTGCGGGAGTGTATGCTGCACAGTGCAGAGAATCCGAAGCCAGTTCACTGCCCAGCTCCACCCCGGGTGTGTTTGCTCAGCAGGAGGGCCCCACCAAGGGATTCTGCACCAGCGTCTGCCCCTGGCTTGCCACCCAACTCTGCACCAGGTGTGTCCTCTCAGCGGTGTGGGCCCACCAGGCGTGTGCAATCGTGGGCCCTCTGGTGGGAAACGTCCAGGCCTGCACTCACCAGCCTTTCCACCCCCCAGTGCATGAACCCTGAAGGGGCTATGGGCAGCCTGAAAATGGTGCTCGGCCCCTCACCCAGGCTGGCCAGGCATGCCAGCAGGTGGACATCCCCCCTGAGGTGTCCCAGACTGCAAGAGGGCACAGGCTGGGCTGAGGGACCCCCACCCCCCGAGTGCACAAATTTTTGTGCACCGGGCCCCTAGTATATACACACACACACACACACACACACACACATATATCTAATTTAATAAAAGAGTAATATGCAAATTGATCCTCACTCTGAGACACATAAGCCACGCCCACCAGCCAAGCCATACCCATCAGCTAATCAGAGTGGCTGTATGCAAATTAACCCAGCCAAGATGGTGGCCAGCAGCCACAGAGCTAGAGCAAACAGGAGGCTTCTTTTTGGAGGAAATTGCTTGCCCAGGCTGGCTGGGCCTCTGCTCAAGGCAACATAGTTTCAATTACAGAAGCCACGGAGCTGAAGCAAACAGGAGGCTTTGTTCCCTCAGCTCAAAGCAACAAAGTTTCAATTATAGAAGATAAATAAACCCCAGAAACCTGATTCCAGCCAACCTCGCTGAGACATTGGGTCAATGGGAGCCGTAGGCAGCCTGAAAATGGCCCTCTGCCCCTCACCCAGGCTGGCCAGGTACCCCAATAGGGACCCAAACCTTGAAGGGACTGTGGGCAGCCTGAAAATGGCCCTCAGCCCTTCACTCAAGCTGGCCAGGTACCCCAGTAAGGACCCGAACCTTGAAGGGGCTCTGGGAAGCCTGAAAATGGCCCTCACCCCTCACCCAGGCTGGCCAGGCACGCCAGTAGGTGGATATCCCCTGAGGGGTCCCAGACTGTGAGAGGGCACAGGCCAGGCTGAGGGACTCCCCTGAGTGCACAAATTTTTGTGCACTCCCCAGTATATATATGTATAGATAGACATATATATGAAAATAGCACAAACAAGGTAGGCATTTTTCTTTCTACTTTTTCATGGGATCAGAGGTAATAGGGAGGTTGGAGCTTTGAGTAACTGGCTATTTTGTGGATAAGTTTTCTCTGACCTGTGAGTGGACCAATATTCTGCCTCAATCTAGAGAATCATTGGAGATTATTCCAGACTCACTGGGGATCAATTACATTAGAGGTGGCCTGGCAGGGTAGCTAGTTGATTAGCGCATGGTCCCGATGCATCAAGGTTGTGGGTTTGATCCCCTGGCAGGGCAAATACAAGAATCAATCAATGAACGCACAAATATGTGGAACAACAAATCGATCTTTCTTTCTCTCTCAAATCAATAAAACTTACATTAGAGATGCGGTGCAATACAACTTTCAAAAGTTATTCCATTTTATCCTCACATTAGCTCCACGAGGGGAAAAATATTGAGAAAGACAGGATGTACCAGGCAATTAAGGAGCTGCTTTATTATGGCTCATTTGAGGAGCAAGCAGATGCTGCTAAGGCAGCGCAAGTAATGGGGAGAAGGTTAGGGAAGCACCACATGAGAGAGGAGCTTGTAGGTCCTCATGAAGGGTTTGAATTTTACACCAAGTGCAATCAAGGAAGCCACCAGCAAAACAACAGAAACCATTAGATGCTGTCAGGAGAATGTTCAGGTTGTGAGCATTTGTGAAAGGTGTGGCGGGTCCACAACAAGTCGTTCCCAAGATGCACCTTAGTCACGTACAGATTGTTTCGAGCTAAAGGCAGCTTCGGCCACAAGCTCAAGAGAAACCTCGGCACCCTTCCCTCTTAGCTACCTTGAGGACTTTGAATTAGAGGCCTGCCCATGTGGACTGTCAGAGAGAACTGCTTCTGAGCCATCTCTAGGCAGGACAGACTTCTCTCCATGAAAGGCCTGCTCTTCTCAATCTGCAGTGACCTTTTGAAGCGCCTCTGACATCCCTCGCTCAGGGTGTCTTGCACACCCATGCTGCATCTCTGATAGGAAAGACTTGGACTTCATGAAAGTTACAGATGAACGTCGCCGTCTATCTCTGAACCTCTCCTGCATGTGGGGTCTCTGGGCTCTCATGCATGCAGGGTTCCCACACACATGTATGGATTAAATTAGGTTCCTGTCGTCTATTTATCTGTCTCATGGCCATTTGGTTATTAGACCAGCTGGTAGAACTTGGAGAGTAGGGAAAAGCCCAGGACAGAGTACCTCTGGCTCCCTGCGGCTTGGCTGCCTGCCCACCACGTGATGTCTGTCATGCAACGTACTGACTGTGAGGATAGTAGGCACAGTTATTCTATTGCCCACAGACGGGACCTCCTGCAGCTGGGCCTTCGCCAGCTTTGCTCACCATCTTCTGACTTCCGCATCACTGGAATGCCAAAGTGCTTACCTCTGTCATTCATCTCATTTTGACCTCTGCAGTGAACAGAGTAGGAACGTGACTTATCTCTCCCTGCGCGAGGAGGAATCACACCAGTTGGGTGGTGGGCCCGACATCCTACAGCTAAGGAAGAAGCTTAAACTGGAAACCAGGTTTTGTGATGATGGGGCTGACTAGTCCCCACCCCTCCCTGACCTCTCCTTGGATTATAGAGACTTCAGGACAGGCTCACACAAAGGTGTCCAGGTGAGTCCCACAGCCACTGTGAATAACAGGTGGAACAGGAGATGCTTGGGATTGGGGTCTTTCAGGCCACCACCTGTGAGCTACCAGCTGTGATCTACAACCAGCCGCCCTTATCTGCCAGTAGCACTCTCTCTGTTAGCAACTTTATCACTTACCAATTACTAGCACCATTAGCTGCTATTAACACCTCGCTCCTATTATCCATTATTAGCTACTCTTATCTACTATTATTTACTATCAGCTTCTATTATCGTCAACCATTACCCAGTATCTTCCCTGTATTATCCGTGATCTACTATCAGCTACTATCTATTATCTGCCAAGTGCTACGCTCTACAGATACTTTTTATTCTCTACTATTTATAGTTACCTACCATGTACTCGCTACTATTTATTATTTCACATCTCTCCACTGTCATCTAGCTGTCATCCTTCCTCGGCCCTCTCTACCTAAATCCACATGCAGCAATTAACAGTCATTACAAATCTTAAGCCAGAACTTTACCCCCCAATGTCCTCTGGGGTGAGATGTCCTACAGGGTTTCAGTGGCACTATCCATGGCGGTTCCTGTGTGTGGACAGCCCACCCTGTACTTCCCAGCATCACTAGCCTCTGAGCCCAGGATATGCGTGGCTACCGCATCACAGGTCCTGGGGTCTCTCACAGTAGGAGGAGAGCTTCTCTCAGGGCCCTGGAAGAGGTCTGGCTTTAACGACACACATTGGGTCAGACCAAGTACAGCCTGCGAATGTCTGCTCCTGTGGGACCAGAGATTCAGACAGATCAGCATGGACAGACTTATTGCCCCGTCCCCAGACACATACATGATCCAGGTGTGCCCAATCCGCCCATGTGAGGAGCATGCGCCAACAGGCAGCACACAGGCAGGAAGGAATGCTAGATGCCAAAAGGCAAGGACAGCTCTGCCTTGTCGGGGCGGCTGATGGCCTGTGGGCCGGTGAGTGGAGCTCTGCCTGGAGGGCCGGTGAGGCCTGAGCACAGGGTGCTTCTCAGGAGGCAGAGGGGCAGGGGGGCCCCCGCGAGTGCAGTCAGTCCAGTGCCAGCTGCCATGGGGTGCACTGCAGTGAGTCCTCTCACCTGGGGACTTCACGAAGGTGACATGCACACACAGGAAACATTCCAGGGATGGGATGGCCAGAGGAGGGTGGGGCAGGAGCGCCAGCCCCGAAGGACCTCCTGAAGGAGGAACAGGCTGGTAAAGATGCATCAAGTCGGTCACAGCCGGGGTGCTCATTACAGAGCAGCTAGAAGGGAATCTTCCAAATTGTGGGTCACGACCCATCAGGGGAGTGAAATCAAGTCGATTAATGGGCTGTGACCAGCATTAAAAAAAGAAGAAGAAAGAGGATAAAACAGAGAAATGGTAGAGAACATCACATAAAGCAGAGATAAGCTTTGTTTTTTGGAAAAGGAGATTTGCATATGAACTGGGCTGTAAGGAAATATGCTTCTTACTGGGTAGTGGTGAAATAAGTTTGAAAACCATCCAAATGTTCCTATTTTCCAATTTGGAGATCAAGGCTCAGAGAGGTTAAATGCTGAGCCAGGGCAAGAAAACGCCCCCTCTCAAAAACGACGGTGGCTAAGCAGGGACAGGAGCCCCTCCCCTCCTCTCCCGGCGAGGGGCCATTGGAGGGGGTGGAGTCAGGATGCCCTCACAGAAGAGGGAAGAAGAGGTGAAGGGCCCTCTAAGCTGTCAGTCAGAGGTGGGGGGTGCCCTGGTGGAGACACGAGGTGTTCCTGTGCGGTGTTTTGTTTCCCTGCGGCTCGGGCTCAGGATTCCCAGCACCTGGGCCCTGGGGGACTCCAAGGCTAGCAGCGCCACCGCCAGCCTTCGGGACCAGCTGTGGATTTGGAGTCAGGCCGACCTGGAGTTCAGATCCCGCACTGACACAGACTGGGTCAGACGGGTCATGTAAAGCGTGCCAGCCTCAGTTTCTCCACGTGAATTGGAAATGGCTTCCTCATGAGCTTTTTGAAGAAGTGGACCCAAGGACTGAAAGTGCTTGCCACTTGAATGGACGAGTCAAAGCTTGCCCCTGCCACCTGCCCCTCACTAACACCTCCCCCCCTCCCGTGCTCCTCACTTCACACAGCCTTCCCGTTCATTATCTCATGATTCAGCTGGCAGAGTTCTTACACAAATAGGTCAAACGTAAACACTCCATAAAGCAAATATCCGGTTGGCAGGTTGGACACCGTTTAGTATTTACATTTACCCAGGCGCCGAGGCAATACCTCTCACCCAGAGCGCAATGACATACAGACCCTGCAGACGCTTCTCCCAGAAGTGGCTGTGCCTGAGGTGGCGGCAGTGTATGTCCTTGGGCCCCCCTCAGGGAGCCCGGAGGTTGGGCCAAGTGGAGGCTGGCGGTGTCCCTCTTCCCTTCCCCAACTTGGCTTAGAGTCAAGCCACTGCGCAGGCAGACACTCCTCCTTTGGTGTCCTGGGGCCTAGGCTGGATCTGGTCAGGGACCCATTAACGGGAAACACCACCTACACCTGGAAGGGCTTGAATGCTCTGGGGAAAAATACTGTTTTTTTTCCACATTTAAAAAAAAGTGCTTCTATTATCTCCCTCAAGATGGATTCCAGCCATTTACTCACCGTTTCCTCTATGGAAAAAGCGTCTCCATTCCCCGGGGGCGTCTTTGCAGCTTGATAACCTCATAACCAGGTCGGAGGCACAGATACATCACCGTGCGGTGCTGCGCTGGCTTCTCTCGGGCTGAGGATGGGGGAAGGGGGAGCTGCACGTGTTCAGAGGGCAGGCAGCCCATCCTTGCTTTCCCGCGCGCTCCCCGCCTGTGTGACTGGGCCGTCCTGATGTCCTGACTGCAGCCCCGCTCTCGGCCCTGGAGGGGCCCTTCAGGACCCGGCAGCCACAGCCCTGGGTGACCATCCCTTACGCACAGGGGCAGAGGTGGGCAGAGGCTGACAGGCTGTACCAGAGGCTGGGGGCCCTCTGTCTGGGTGGGCCTGGCTTTGTACAACTGGCCTTGTGGCCTCTGAGTCTGTGTGCATGCGCCCTGTTTTCTGATTGCAGCCATCCTTTCCTCTTTTCCAGTCTCATTCCTCCATCTCACCCGTCTCAGCAAGCGCTCCCCAAGAGACGCCCCCCTTGCTCTGTGGGACGCTCTGATCGAGCTTGCCCAATGCTATAAGCTACTGAAGTAAATCAGATTCGATGTTTAATCAGTACAATGGGGAGTCTGGGTGGTTTTCTTCGGGTGTGAAAAGTTCTTGAAGCACAGGTTCCGAGGGTGAGGATACACCCGCCTGCAGGACAGCTTCACTGGCAGGTCCGCCAGCTTCTTGGGCAGGTCTGCTCCTTCCAATCCTTGTCCTTCGCTTTATTGAGGTATAAGTCACATGCCATTAAATTCACTCGTTTTGAGTGTACAAGTCAATGGTTTTTAGTATATTTACACAGTTGTGCTATCATCACAATTTAATTTCAGAACATTCTTATTGCCTTATAAAAGACACCCTCTACTCTGATTAGTCATCACACTCCCAGCCAACCCGCTCCCAGCTCTAAGCAACCACTGGTGTACTTTCTGTTGTTATGGGTCTGCCTCCTCTGAACATGGCATTAAACAGAATCATACACTTACTAGAGGCCCGGTGCACAAATTTGTGCACAAGTGCGGTCCCTTGGCCTGGCTGGTGATTGGGACCGATGTGGGGGGAGGTGACCGGCTGGCCAGGGGTAGGGGAGGCACTGTGGGAGGTTGGCTGTGGGAGTGAACTGACCACCAGGGGGCAGCTCCTGCATTGTATCTGCCCCCTGGTGTTCAGTGCACATTATAGCAACCAGTCTTTTAGTTGCTTATCTAATCTAATAAAAGAATAATATGCAAATTAACCATCACTTTGAGACACGTAAGCCACACCCACCAGCCAAGCCATGCCCACTAGCTGATCAGAGTGGCTGTCTGAAAATTAACCTGGCCTAGATGGCAGCCAGCAGCCATGGAGCTAGAGCAAACAGGAGGCTTCCATTTGCAATGGAGGAAACTGCCTGCCTAGGCCGGCTGGGCCTCTGCTCAAGGCAACAATGTTTCAATTATAGAAGATAAATAAACCCCAGAAACCTGATTCCAGACAGCCTCACTGGGACATTGGGTCAATGGGAGCTGTGGGAAGCCTGAAAACAGCCCTCAGCTCCTCACCCAGGCTGGCCACACCCCTATGGGGTGAGGGTCCCCACTGAGAGTCTTGGCCAGCCTGCAAACAGCCATCAGCCCCTCACCCAGGCTGGCCAGGCATGCCAGCAGGTGAACATCCCCCAAAGGGTCCCAGACTGTGAGAGGGCACAGGCCGGGCTGAGAGACCCCCCCCCCCCCGAGTGCACAAATTTTTGTGCACCGGGCCCCTTCTCCCATGGTCACTTCTTTTTCTGACCACGGTCTAGACCAGCGGTTCTCAACTTGTGGGGTGCGACCCCATTGGCGGTCCAATGACCCTTTCACAGGGGTCGCCTAAGACCATCCTGCATATCAGATATTTACATTACGATTCATAAAAGCAGCAACATTATAGTTATGAAGTAGCAACGAAAATAGTTTTATGGTTGGGTCACAACATGAGGAACTGTATTTAAAGGGCCAGAAGGTTGAAAACCACTGGTCTAGACGCATTCTCTGATTTAAAGGATTAATGTAATTAGATGGAAGGTACTCTCCCCATCTCAGATCCTAAATCTTTTTTTAATCCTTACTCGAGGATATTTTCCCATTGCTTTTTAGAGAAATTGAAAGGGAGGGATGGAGGGAGGGAGAAAAAGAGAGAGAGAGAAAAAGAGAGAGAGAGAGAGAGAGAGAGAGAGAGAGAGAGAGAGAGATGTTGATGTGACAGAGACACATTGATTGGTTGCTTCCCACACATGCCCTGACCAGGATGGAGACTGAACCTGCAGCCCAGAAAAGTGCACTTGACCAGGAATAAACCCAAGACACTTTGGTGCTCTAACCACTGAACAACCAGCCAGGGCAATCTTAATGCCATCTACAAAGTTTCTTTTACCATGTAAGGTAATATATACACAGGTTCTAGGGATTAGGACTTGGACATCTTGGTCGGGGCGGGGGGGTCATAATTCTGCCTACCATATATAGACACGATTTGTCAGACATATAATTTGTGAATATATTTATGTATTTTTCCGCAATTTGTGGCTTGTTTCTTCACATTACTGATATCTTTTGAAGAGAAGTATTTAATTTTGAAGCCTGATTTATCAATTTTTTCTTTTATCTGTTATGCTTTTGGTGTCATATCTAAGAAATCATTGCCTAACTCAAGGTCATGAAGATTACTCCCATGATTTCTTCTAAGAGTTTTATAGTTTTAGTTCTTACATTTATATATGTGATTGATTCTGTGTTAATTTTTGTGTTATGGGATGTGTTAAAGGTACAGATTCATTTTTTTTTTCCGTCTGAGTATACAATTGTCCCAGAACCATTTGTTGAGGAGACTACTTGCCCCCACTGAACTGTCTTGGCAATTGGCCACAAGTGCAGAGGGTGTGTTTCTAGACCCTCCATTCTATTCTGTAGATTTACCTGCCGCTCTCTATGCTTCTGCCGCTATCTTTATTATTAGCCATGTAGTAAGTTTTGAAACTGGTAACTGTAAATCCTCCCACTTTGCTCTTTATTTCAAGATGGGTCTGGTTATCTGGCTCCTTGGATTTCTTTGTGAATTTGGTACATTGTGTCCCCATTCCTTTGTATGTCACCTACAGTGAACAATTTTGAATATATTCATCTCTTTTCTCTCACCCAACACATTGAAATTCCCAGGGAACAGGACTCTATTCTGGTCTTCATTGTGAACCCCAGGGAAGCCCCTGCGAAGCCTCAGCAGCAGTGTTTGTTGCCTGGCAACATAGGGATCCATCTGAGAAACAAAGAGGCAGCCCAGGTCTAAGGGGCTAAGGCTCAAATCTCTCACCCTGAGCCTCTCTTTCCCCACCCAAACAAGCTACTAATCTCACCCTCTGTCCCTGCTTCCTTTTGAGCTGTGAATTCTGCATTGCATTGGTCGTGCTTTCAGATGTTTGCTCAGTGTCTGGGAGGTAAAACCATATTTTGGTGAAGCCAATAGAATCAGTCTTTTGTAGAGGTAACCAAACTCAACCCTAATTGTTGCCCTGGCCAAGGAGTCTACCTGCTTTGGGCCACAGACCATTAAACAAGGCTCGAGAAGTTGTCTTTGAGGCTAGAGTGGGGTCTGCAAACCGTCTCCAAGCAGCTGGCCCTGCCCTCAATGCTCCCCTTTTCCGCATGGGCTACACCTTAGGGCAACTGGGGATCTCAGACTGCGCCTCTCAGAAACCTGGGAAAGCACTCTGTCTTCTGGCTCACAGCTGCATTTTAGCGGGGGGAGTGATCAATCCTTTTCCAGGCAGACAATACTTCACAGGTGTGCTTGAAAGACACCTGAGGGATTAGGCTGCTCCTGGGTCCTAATCTGTCTTTTGCCGTGTTTCTCTTACTTCCTGCCTCCACTCACAGGAAATGGAGTTTGAGGTACAGATGTGGCTTTTCCGCCTCTTCAGGGCTAATTATTAATTGCGAGACCCAGGGAGTGTAATTGCAGACCACAAGCTAAGAAAGAGTCTCTGTTAGCCAACCATATTTCCTTCGCTAGCCATTTTCAGGTGGGCCTGCGGTAAGCCTTACTGAAGGGTACAGAAAGTGGTCTGCGCCCTATAATATCTTAAACCGTTGTTAACAAATTCTGGGGTGCTGAAACCTTGGGAAATACATGACATGAGTCTTAAAATAAAAGGAGGCTATAGTGTAATCAATTGGTCTGCTACTTGAGAACAAAGATTACTAACCTCAGGGCCCTCCTCCTCCTCCTCCTCCTCCTCCTTCTTCTCCTTCTCCTTCTCCTTCTCCTTCTCCTTCTCCTCCTCTTCCTCCTTCTCTTTCTCCTTCTCCTTTTCCTTCTTCTTCTGTTGTTAATCCTCACCCAAGGATATTTTCCCATTGATTTTTAGAGAGCGTGGAAGGGAGATGGAGAAACAAAGAAACATCAGTGTGAGAGAGACCCATTGATGATTGATTGCCTCCTGCATGCACCTTGACTAAGACTGGGGAACCTGCAACCAAGGTGTGTGCCGTTGACCAGAATCAAACCTGGGATTCTTCAGTCCTCAGCTGATGCTCTATTCTCTGAGCCCAACTGGCTAAGGCTGGCCCTTCTTTTTGATGGTCCCTCATTGTCCTCCCTTTTACCTCCTCAGCTCAGTAAGTTGCATATTACACAGCTCTACTGGTACCTCATTCTGTGTGTGTTGCAAGTAACAAAAAACGCAAGTTGAGCCTGCCGAAACAATTCAGCAGACTGAATGAATGTTTACAAAACAGTGAAGTCCAGAGGCAGTGAGTTTCAGGCACAGCTGAATCCAGGAGCTCAGCGCTATTTATTCCTAAAACCTTTTCACTTCTCGGACCCACCAGCCATGCTATTGGCTTCCCCACAGCCTGCATTCCCATAGGGTTAACCTCAGTGGTCACAGGCCTGGTGCCAGAGAACGTGAAGAGTCAATGATGCCTAAATCCTGTCCCCAGAGATCCTCTTTCAGTTGGTCTGGGGTGTGCAGCCAAAGTTGAGAATGAAGACTAGTCTGAGAAGTGGGCATGAACCTGTAATGTAACTGTACGAGAAGGTAAACTCAGAACACTAGGAGAGTCCCCGTATTTCTCGAATCTAAGATGCCATCGTTGGAAGGATGCACCATTGTTTTATGTATCACTTAGAACCAAAGCTGCCTTTGACACTATGACCCCCACCCATGTTATCTGTACCCTGAGTCTTAGGATATCTGATGTCAGAGTGAACATGTGAGAGTATCTCTGAAAGTGTGGCACACGCGTGGGTCCCCGTGAGAACTGCCCTTTGAGCCGTCACCAGGAAAGAGTAGTTGTATGCAGATTCCTTTGAGTTACTTTATTCCAAACACCTGTGGAATATTTTTCTTTGCTTTCAGAATCCATTTCCTATTTACACAAGAAAATCATAGCCTGTTGGAGCTGGAGGAGATATTAGAAGCCATTCAGATCAGCCCTTAGATCAATTTAATTATAGTTACACCTCGCCTTAGACTAAATGTGGTGTTTCCCAGCCTAATCTCTCACTTGTTCGCCATTCTTGGCTTTGAATAGCTCTGGGCTGTTTCCAAGAAGCAAATCCACTTTCCTAGGATAAAGATTTGCCACCCATGGGCCATTCAAAGTCACATGCAACAGTTTTCTCTGGCAGCTCCCAGAATGAGAGCTGAGGAATGGAGGGAGTAACGGAATCACGTTCAGAATGAGCCCTGCTCACCCTTGAATGCTATGTCCAGATCTGTCACATGGCCTAGCTTCCTTCCACCGACTGAAGACGCTGGACTTGAGATTCCAGACATGATGTCCCCCAAACTCACGGTCTTCTTCCAATTGAGAAAAGCCAGTTGTGACTGGAGGAGAGCACTCCAAACAAAGGGCAACCCAGTCTGAGGGAAGCCAGCAAAGATTTATTTTGCTACTTTGCAGAGATAGAAAAATTAAGGCCCCAAGAAAGCAGGGGGCTGGGCCAGTGTCACAGTAATGTCGAGCCTAAGGCAGCACCATGCCTGCTGCCTTCCAGGCCAGCGACTCCCAACTGGCCAGCTACCTCCTTTCTCCTCGATGACTAATGGCAGGTGTGCAGCTCAGGGCCTGCGGAGGTGCTGTGGCTACAGACCAGGCAGCAGGAAGGGCTGGGCACGGCAGCTGAGTGTGCCAGCCTGTCCATACTGACGGGGACAGCGCCGGTGTAGAGCAGACCCAGGATCCAAGACGAATTACGCCTTGCCCGGGGTCTCCAGGTAGCCATTCAAGTCCCATGTTCTTTTCCATTGGTTACAGCAGTGAGGTGATGCCATTGAACAAGAAGGCTTATGTGGGCTGAGCCCGAATGCAAATCCACCTGCGGAAAGTGGGTGGCGAGGGGTCGCAGAGGGCAGCAGTACCGGGCTTGATGCCTCCTCCATCCAACACCGGCCGCTCCCTCCTGCCAGCATTCCTGCTCCCTCCGCCCTTCTCCTCACCTCCCTGCAGCTCCCCTCTCAGTACACCCTCCTTTCTCCATCATCTACAGGCACATTATGCTAATGTTCGAAAGGAGGCACTTCTTTTGGATTTTCAGAAGCTTCCTGGTGATGCTGGTGCTGCCGCTCTGGAGACCCCGCTTTGAGTGGCTCTGGTCCAGAGCACCATTTCTCTAAGTGTGGTCCTGGGGCGGCAGCAGCAGCAGCAGCAGCAGCAGCAGCCTCTGGGAACTTGTTAGAAATGCAAACTCTCAAGCCCCCAAAACTACCGAATCAGAAATCTGTGTTCAATCAGCCCTCTGGCGGGTCTGATGCAAGCTGAGTGGCAATAGTTTTCTCAGGCCTGGCTAAACCAGAGTCACCTGGAGTTTTAAAAACTTCTGGCAACTCCCCTCCCCAATTAACCCCAGATCTCTGGGCTTGTTTTGGCAAATATATTTTAAAAATGCTTCCCAAGTGATTTTAATGCACAATGAAGGCGAAGCTCAGGGAATGAGAGTGACAGCTTACAGATTAGAGACAGGATCAGAGAGAAAAAGGGGCTGGTCAGGGTCCCACAGTGGTCAAACCACCCCTGCCTGCCTCCCCCTTCCGTCCCCCTCTGTCCCCTTTCCGTCCTCCTTGCCTCCAGGCCTGCGTGGGGCCCACAGCTCCTAGAGCGCGCTCTCCCCTGTGTTTATACCCTGTGAGCCGGGGGCCAATGGAGTGTCTCCCTCAGAGCAGGGAGGCCTCTGTGTCCTGTCAGGCACCTGCCCTTGCCATCCTCAGACACCCGCTTCCCCGGAACCCGTGCTCCTCAGTCTGCCTGCTGGGTGTGGCAAACGCCTTGCAGAGGGCTGTTACTGCAGGGACTCCCTGCTTCCTGGTTCCCCGAGCTGCCAGGACATGTGTGGGCAGTTCATTTCTAAGCTCCCAGTCTTCCTCGTAGGGTCAAGCGGGGTATCCTCCCGGTCTTTCTGCTGGGGGATTGGAGGCTGGGAGAGGCCACTCGGCGTGCAGACTCACGGCTGGCTCTCCTGCCCTCACCTGCCCCTGGCTGCTCCATGACTCAGAGCTTCACTCTTGCCCAAGGCCACCTGTCTCAGAAGACAGCCCGAGGGACTGACCGGATGGCAGAGAGCAGGGGCACAGAATCAGGCAGGGCCATCTGGATTTCTGAAGAGACCACTCTTAATGAGTTGACATAGTCCCCGAGGCCCAGGGCTCCTAAATTGCCTCTGTTCAGATTTAAAATGAGTTGTGTTGCTGCTCATTTTACCCCCAAACAATAGCTGATTACACTTCTTAATTATGTTGAATTTAGTCGAATATTAAAATGGGTTCCCTGAGCTTATCTAGGGAGCAGGGTGATGATGGCTTGGGGGTCTGGAGAGTGGCAGGAAGAAGCCAACACAGGATTCAATGTTTGCCATGCGCCATGCAACAAATAAGTTACTTATGGCCACCCGACCAATTCTGAACGCACGTGAGGGCATGTGAGTGTGTGTGCGTGCCTGTGTGTGCATGTGTGTGGCATGCGTGTGTGCCTGTGTGTGTGTGCATATGTGCCTGTGTGCCTGTGTGCATGTAGCAGGCTGGGCACCAGGGGGCAGTCATTTGGTCTGTCCACCTGCCCCTCACTAATGATTGGTGCCCATGCCATGAAGGCAGCTGGTTTCCTGGCACCTGCTGCCTGGCAGATGGGCCTTGACCTTTGAGCAACTAGCACAGTGTTAGGTAAACAAGGCCCCCTGCCCCTTCCACTCTCCTGCTCCTGCTGCCAGTGCGTCCTATTTTTGACAGGCTTGGGCTGGGGAGACAGGGCGAGAAGATGGCAGGCGGGGAAGAGAGGACACCACTGACTGCAGGTGGGAGGCAGATGGTGGCTGAAACGTGGCCTCGCCCAGCCAGGTTTGGTCTATCCACAGGAAGCAAGCACCCCCTCTGCACCTAGCCAAGCAGCTCTGAAGATGAAGTGGGCTGGCTGGGGCGAGCAGGACCAGGGCAGACAGGCAGTCAGTTGTGCAGCCACATTCTGGATCATGTGACCAGCGGTTCTCAACCTGTGGGTCGGGACCCCTTTGGGGGTTAAACGACCCTTTCACAGGGGTGGCCTAAATACATCCTGCATATCAGATATTTATATTACGATTCATAACAGTAGCAACATTGCAGTTATGAAGTAGCAATGAAAATAATTTTATGGTTGGGGGTCACCACTACATGAGGAACTGTATTAGAGGGTCATGGCATTAGGAAGGTTGAGAATCACTGGTGTGACTGAGAAGTGGGAGCCAGACATCTCCTGAAAGCAGAGCCCACTCATGGGAGGGGGTGGGGGGGGGGGGGTGGGCAGGCCCCACCCCAGGCCCCTATTCATCTGCTAAATGGCTCCAGTGCTACTAATGTGGTCAGGGCAGGAGTAGCCTGGGGCTGGGCTCTGAGGCCGGCCAATACAGGCCCTGCTTGTAATCGCATTTGCTGGGACACTGCAAGGCCCAGATTACCCACCACAAGCCCAGAGGACAAGAACATCATTTACAAATATTGTTTGTATCAGCTTCTCACTGTATTATTATGATTTAAAACCATCAGTTTACAGCCCAGGGCACACAGAGAGGAGCAGCTCTGGGAATGGATTACGGGAGAATGGCCATGCAGGAACCCTAGACTCCAGGGTGGGCTCAGCTCTGCGGGGAGGGGGGCACCCTGGGCTTTTTGGCCGATAAACCACTGAACCTCTTTCTTCCATTTCCCAGGCCTGAATGGTGACTCTTTTTTTTAATTAGCTTTTTGTCTTATACAGCTTCAGTTGTATACAAATTATGAAGGTAGCACAGAGTTTCCATGTAGCCCCACACCCAAGTTCCCGATTATTAACCCGCTGTGTTAGTGTGGAACTCCCGCCACAGTTAGTGAGCCAATGCTAGTACGCTGCTGTTAACTAAAGCTCGTATTTTGTTGTGATTTCCTTAATTTTTGCCGAGGATCCCTTCTCTGCCCAGGCTCTTGCTCCTCCATCCCCGGCAAGCACTCATCTACTATGGACTCGCCTAACCTGGACATTCAGATAAAAGGGACCTACACTACATGATGCCCGTGTCTGGCTGAGTTGGCTACTCGTACACATGCTTAAATCTTCATTCTCATCCTGAGACCGAACACAGGATCCCAGACCAACAATTGCAAGGAACAAGGGCAAAGCTCAGTGTGGGATTCTGAGCCTGAAATCTGGGTGTTTTACTCCCAAACCAGGCCATTTTCTGACTCCCATCCATGCAAGCTGCTCTCACTCAGCACTGACTCAGCACCTCCAGGCGCCAGGGGCAGGGGCAGAGGAGCATCCCCCGCCCCCCACCCCCAGGCCAGCCTGCCATCACTGTTTAGTATGATTGTCACATCCTCTAACTCAGCGGTTCTCAACCTGTGGGTCGGGACCCCTTTCGAGGGTCGAACGACCCTTTCACAGGGGTCGCCTAAATACATCCTGCCTATCAGATATTTACATTACGATTCGTAACAGTAGCAACATTATAGTTATGAAGCAGCAACGGAAATAATTTTATGGTTGGGGGTCACCACAACATGAGGAGCTGTATTAAAGGGTCGCGGCCTGAGGAAGGTTGAGAACCACTGCTCTAACTGCTCTGTGCCTGCCCCTGTTGGCCCACAGTCTAACCCCGGCTCCACTCAAAATGAGCCAGTTGTTTTCATTTTACTCGGAAGACCAAGGTCCTTACATGGCTGAACGTCTCCCTGGGCCCCCTCTGATTTCACCTCGACGGTTCTCTCCCTTGTTCACTCTGATGTAGGCACACTGGCCTCCACTCCTCTCCATGGCCTGCCCGCACGCTCTCCGCTCAGGACCCCCCCCCTCTTCTCTGCCCAGCTCTTCTCACTGCAAACACCGGTGCAGCTCGCTCCCCCTGTCCCCCAGCTTCAGATCTTTGTGCAAATAGCTTCTCAAAAAGGCCTTCCCTGACCATCGCGTTTAAAGCAGCGGCCTCCTTTATTCTCCTCTGCGTTACTTTCTCCATTGCACTTCTCACCGTCTGACGTGCTCGGTGCTGTACTTGTTTATTTGTTTATTATCTCTCTCCTCCCATTAGAGAATAAACAATATGAGGGAAGGGATTTATTTTGGTCTGCTATTCTTACTGTTGTATCCCCAATACCCACAAAAGTGTCTGACATATAACATATACTCAATAAATGTCTGCTATATGAGTTATAAATTCTTCACTCTCAGCCCTTTGTCTCCTAATCAGAAATCTCTCAGGAGTCAGCTCTCAACTCCTGTGAAGTGTGAGGGGCTGATTCAGAAAGGTGGCTTTTTCTGTTGGACCCTCAAGTGATAGATTTAATACCAGTTGGCAGCAAGGATGTTCCAGAAGACACACCATCCTCTGTTCATTTATTCACTCATTTTTTTTCATTTATTATTAAGTCAATCTCCATTAAGTAAGTATTATAAGAGATTGTTATATATTGTTAAATAATATTAAAAACAATTTGTTCATTTATTTAGTCTGAATGCCTATGAATTTGCTGTTATCACGCTAGATACTAACGAGTGGGAAGTGCAGTGTGGGACAGACGTTGAACATTATCACACAAACAGCTTTTATGTTGTACTCTGCAATATAAGCACAGAAGGGAAACTGTAGGTGCCATGAGAAGCTTATACCTAGGAAACTGTCCTTATCTGTGGTTTAGGGAAGATAAGGAACAACTTTCTTATAGTCAGAGCTGTCCAAAGTGGAGATAGTGGCGATAGTCTTCAGTGGAGGCTGGAGACCCGTGGGTGTGTAGCAAAGTGCATTTGGTATTGGATATGATAGGGTAGAATCAGGGGCTCCTTACTCCCAAAATTGAGGAATTCAGTTGAATTTTCTGGTCAAACATGAAGGAGACAGTTCTAAGTTCCAGCTTGGAAGAGAATTGATTTTACCAGTACTTTTGTGGACCGAAGACTCACATTTAGCCCTCTGGTGTCCCATTTCAACTGAGTATATAGGGCTAGAGAGGGTGGGTGTAGAGGGTGTTGGAGGACTGCGGCTGTCAGCTCCTAATAAGCATTCTCCTTATCTCTGTGCTGCTGGCTAACTCACTTCTGTGGTCTCCTACCCTTATGCCAGTTGAAACCAACCATGGCCCTTGTGAGTCATGGAAGGTGGCCAGACATTGTGACCTAGACTTTATAGAAGAGGACTTAAGGCCCAGAGAAGGTGAGGTGCTGAACTTCACAAACCATGAAGATGATAAAAAGTATCCATTGTGTGTTGGTGAGCTATTGTCCACTTAATGCCGTGTAACAAATCCACTCTCAGACTTAGTCGCTTAAAACAATAATCACTTATTCTCACTCATGGCCCTCAGGTTAGCTGAGATGTGGCTCATCTAGAATGGGCTCAGCTTAGAACTTGTTCACTGCCACTTCTGCTTCATTATGCGCCCCCCCAAGCCTCAACTGTGCAAACCCAAAGTTAAGTTCCCCTCCCTTCAATCATGAAGTCACCCTTTTACCAATGATGAAGAATTGGAAATACCAATGTGGATGCAGGGAGGGTGAAAGATTGGGGGAAAAAAAATCAATCCACCACATTCCATTTTTTCTTTTGATTATTTGTTTATTAATTTATTTCTTTGTTTGGACCTGAACAATAGGGTTGGCATTCTGCGAGATGAGGATGCAAAGGTATACAATATTATTGTCTTTCTAAGCAGACAGTTTTGGCAGAGCGTGGGGCTGTGCTCAGAGAGGCAAGCACAGAGATTCTTGGGATCCCAAACTTCCAAGTTAAGAAAAGGTGCATTAGTTTGGTTCTTGTTCCCTAGTGAGGAGCCAACAGATGAATTAATGAAGGGATATAATCAAAGCAGAAAAATTCCGGAGTGAGCTCTGCTCATATTTCAATCAGTGAAACCAGTTAGTTGTTTTGGGAACTCCCCTTTCTCTTTCACTGTCAGAGCAAAACACTTTGGAAAATCTGTTTTCATGCTACAAGGAAGTGCGGAAAGGACAATGAGGGTGGTGTCACATACCCAAATACTGTTTAGCAATGGATTTAGGGCAGAAGAATATGTCTGGGAAGTGGCAGTGAATAGATAGGGGATGTGGGCCTGGATAATAGCAGCATAATTATTATAAATACTACCATTTACTGAACTCTTTGTGACAGGTAAGTACTGTCAATAATTCCTTTTTGTTGACAGTGGCGTGAGGCTCAGAGCAGAGTGCGGTGATCACTTCTCTGGCTGAATGGTGAGTAGAAAAAGGATGACCAGCCAGAGCCTCCCAGGTCAGCACCACGGACAGCAGACTCGCTTGCAGGCAAGGACCGGATTCAATTCTGTTTTGAAGTGGCAGAAGCAGGCTATGAGACAGGCTTTACTCCCTTCCCTCCAGAGGGCAGGCTGGTAGCTAGGAGGCACTTTCTGCTAAGGACCTGTGTGTGCATTGGGTGGAAGGGGGCATCTGGAATGTAAATGTTTGAAGACAGGACCTGGGAAAATGCCGGGTTCTTTGTAATAAAAAAGCAGCAGTGAGGGATTTGGGAGCTAACTTGGAATAAGGAGTGAGAAAGTATGTGGGCAGTCAAACAGGAGAGGTCACAAGGAAGGGCAAGGAGGAGAAGGATTTGGGTAGAGAGAACTGGGGAGTGTGAACCCCTCATTCCCAGGGCAAAACTGCTTTCCCATCCGGACACAGAGTCCTTGAGGAGCAGCCGAGACAGCAACTCCCACATTGACAGAGACGGTTCTTGTGCTCAGGCTTGGAGTACAGCAGACCTGTGGGCATGTGATGGTGCAGAGGGTATGGTCTCAGAGTCAGATTTGGAACTTCCATCCTTGTTCCACAGAAACTGCAGTGGGCAATGGCTGAGGGGGGTTGAAAAATGCATAGGGTATTTTGTTGTTAAAGTAGATTTTTGTGGCTGGACTAGAAACCTGGCCACCAGTTGTGGTGAGCAGCATGGAAAATTCCTGGCTTTAAAGTCTGACATAACCCCCTTTGAATCTTGGCATCATGGGCATGTAACAAGGGCATGCAACACTTCTTCTGAGGCTGGATTTCTCCCCTCGGACAGGGAACTGTTGACATATACTGGTACTTACTGAGCTAGTTAGGGTGGGTGAGCTTCAGTAACAAAATCCACCACATCTCACGGCTTAACACAACGACGTTTTATTTTTCGCTCAGGCCATGTTTCCACAGAGGCCAGCCGTGGGGTTTGGCTCCAGGGACCCTGGATCCTCCCATTTAGTGGATATAATCCCTAGAGCTTGGGAGACTTCCACCGGACCAGGCAGACAGGAGAAGGAAGAGAGAGCGACAAAGGGCGGGGCAGGAGGCATGTTACGGGCCATTGAGGAGGGGATGCACATGATGTCCCCTACATTCCATGGTCACGTGGCTGCACCTCATCAAGGAGGGCTGTGTGGGGACTATGAGCCCGAGAAGGAAGAGTTACTGAGCTGGTGGCCAACAGCCAGTGGCTGCCACTCCCATCTGGTCAGGTTACAATCAGTTGATGATGTAATGAGGACAATTTGGATGGAATGCCTCGAACCCAACAGCACGGAGTAGGGTTCAATGAATGCTGGTTGCATAGCACTGTGCACAGGAAAGTGACTTTTGAATTGCAAACCAGCCACTTAGGACTTTCACGTCTCCGTTCATTTCTCAGATGTAGGCTGCCTTGTTCGTTTGTCCTTGGCTCCAGGAACTCCGATGGCTAGACCCGGGGGTTAAACTACCGCCTCCATGGCACTGGGTGCCTTTACCAGGGCATCCCACACTCTCTCAATATAGTCTGTGCACATGGCACCCCCTATTCTGGAAATACAAGCCACTACTCAATTGGAAGAGGTGTCTGCTGATGGCAGGATGACAAGCCATATCCATAACTGTTATAATCTCCTTCCGACGTCCACTCACTCCCATCCAGCCCCACAAGCACAGGGGTCTCTGTGCTCTCCGCAGCCTCTGTCACCAAAATGCAGATGAGCCCTGATCCCATATTCCACTCCACATACACCCTGAGCAAGGGGCCTGTTTCAAGTGTTTACCCTGCAGAGGAGCAAGGAGTGGGCCAGCGGGCTCTCAGGTGCCAGGAGGCAGGTGGCAGTGAGAGCGCAGGCTTATGTTTGGGAATCAGAAGTCTCAGACCTGCAGCTCACCGGCTCCAGGGCCCAGAGAAGTCAGGCCACCTTCTTGCCTCCATGTTCTCATTGGTGTCACAGGGGTAAATGCAATGCTTGCTTTTCAATATGGGGCAGGAGCTGCTGGGGCTCAGATGGTGTATCCCACAGGTGCCTACGCCTCCATTCCTCATCAGAAATCATGAATGGGAGCACTGTCCTCTGCGGGGGGCTGGGGCATGTCCCCGGGGAACTGGGATGGGGCTCAGAGGTGAAGACAACAACCACCCTGTGCTAGACTGAGAGCATGTAGTGCCCCATCTATGGGCTAGTGGACAGAAGACACCCTCTCTCAGTCTCTATCCTGGGCCAGCAAGAGAGATGGGGCATGAAGGCAAGAATGCAAGGGCCACGGGCTGACAGGGACCAGGGACCCTTCCTGTTCCTGAACAGTCTCCATGAGGGGAGAAACGTGACAGTCACCCACCCACGGCCAGGAGCACGCGGGCCCAGGTCACGGCTGTGAGGATGACAATCCTTACGGCAGAACCACGCTTCTTCCCCCAGCTTCACCACCTCTCCTCACAGGAGCCTTGCACGCCAGACGTGACGGCCTCCACACGGCTGAGCGTACAGGTGCCGAGTGATTCGCCCCAGGCGCCGAAACCCCATCTGCCTGCTTCCAAGGTGCGTCTCCTCCCGCACTCCACGCTGCCTGCTGCTCCCAGAGGCCTGGAGCCGACCTTCATCTCCAGTCCTTTCTGGATTAGAAAATGGGAACACTTCTCTGTGGACCTAAAGGTACCGGGACATGGTGACAGGTCCTCTGAGGGGCCAGAAGGGAGGCTGAGAGAGTGAATTGGCAGGAAGCAGGGAAGCCTGGGGTGTTGAACAGCGTTGGTGCCCGGTGAGGTCTGCGTGTGCTGGTGGAGAAGTCGTGAAGGCGCAGACGCGAGAGCCGCACGGCCGAGGCGATCTCACATTCTGCTTATCACCAGGGAAGAGCAGTGTCTATGGGCCTCCTTTTCCAGGGGCGAGGACCCTCCTCTCCCGCCCCACCGGGAAACTCGGAGGAGCTCCAGCAAGGGACGAAACTCTGCTCAGCAGACGGGGCAGCTGGGCTGAGGAGAGAGGTCGCACTGGTCCTGCCCTTTGCAGGTAGACAGCTGGTCAGCCTGTGGCCCCCCCACTGGGGTACAAGGTGAACCCGCAGTCTTCTGTTGCAGCAGGTGGGAGACTGGTTAGAAGCACCACATGGGGTAGGTGGAGAGAAGCAGAGTGGTGGGATGGAGAAAAAGCCTGAAACCACCTCTCCTGGGACAGAGAAGTCAGGTTCTGAGTCCACAAGGTGGGGGTGGAGCCGGAGGAACCCCGGTTGTTGGCGAACATGGCTGAGGCTGCAGTGCCAGCCTCCATCCTGGCCAGCGGGCTGTGGAGTCACTGCATGCAGCTCAGCCCCTGAGGCTGTGCTGAGGGCAAAGGGGATAGCTGGATGGGAAGATATCTGCAGGCAGGAGTGTGTGTGTGTGTGTGTGTGTGTGTGGGGGGGGGGGCTAGGAACTTTACCTCTGAGCCCACCACAGGACTGGGGCTCTTAGAGTGCCCCATCCAAGTGGGGGTGACCTGCCTGCTGGGGAAATGGAATGGAAAGGGCTGTGATTCTTTCCCAGGAAGAGAATCTTCCTACCTCTTTTCCTGAGGTCCTCCTGAGGGGGTGGGGATTGCAGACAGACGAGCCTGTCCTCCCTGATGAAAGCGAGCCCCCAGATCTCATCAGCGCCGGGCAGAGGGGGTCAGGCCAGCGGCTCAGAGCGAGGCCTATCGGCGGCTGTGAGTGAGGACATAGCGGGGGATTGGATGGTATCGTTCTAATTTACACGGGATTTTGTTTCTTTCCAGGTACTTAGCATGTGGATCTAGGTGATATCAAAGGCAGAGCATTATACAATAAGGAGGCTTAACCTCCATCTCACCCTCTCATCCTTCTGTCTCTTCATTGAGGCCGCGAGGAGCTGAAGCTGGGTTGCCATAGTGACCAATTAGGATTACTGAGATGTTCTTGCAGAGAAAAAAGGGAGTATCGATTTAGCTTTGACAGTGGGGCACCAGGGGAGCAGAGGAGCCCAAGGGTGTTCAGCATTAAAAGGGACAGAGTGTGCCTGTCGCCCTGGAGAGGTATTCCTTTAGGGCTGGACTCGTAGGCAGTGGAGGTCATTGGCAGACCCGGCCTGCGCAGAGCCAGCATTTGCATGACTGCTGGGGTGCGTGTGTGTGGCGGGGGAGGACCGAAGGTGAGTGGCAGCCATGCCATCCCCAGCCATTGGAGTGACTCTCAAGAGACGTGGAATTGCCTGGCTCAGTCAGCAGGAGGCGAAGGTGCCCGGACAGGTTCACCCCGGCCATGAGCCTCCTGTTGCCCCTTCACAAGTGAACCCAGGTGGTCTGGCAGCCCTGCCTGGGAGCCACCACGTGGACATGGACTTAAGGTCTCCGACAAGGGCAAGCACTAGGTGTCCTTATGCGCACAGTCCGCCCCCTGTAGGTGCTCCATGGAGGGGAGGCAGGAAGCCTTCGGGTGGGGTGGCTGGAGGCGAGGTAACATCACCCAACCTCAGCTCACCCCTCTGTAAACAAAGGGTAACAGCACCCCCCTGCACAGGAGGGCTGTGCAGAGCAGACTTGTGTTGGCGACAGGTCGGGCACACTGTCCGTGCGAGAGGCTGCATGAGAGGAACTAGGGGCAGAGAGCAGGCACCGAGGAGGAGAGAGAGGATGGAAGTTTGGAGACACAAGGGAGGGATTCAGGGGCTTCTGGATTGAGGAGGAGAAAGGACCAAGAGCCCAGGGCAGGGTGAGAAGAGAGGCGACAGCGAAGGGCAGCAGAGGCAGTGAGACATGCTGCAAGAGAGGCGGGTGGAGGATCCCCGATTTCACTGGAGGAGACCTTTCCCTCTTTCCTTCCCACCTTCAGAGAAGTGGATTCATTTGAAGTTCCTCGGAATAAAAGAGGGAAATTCACCAGCAGGCGTCTCATTCCCAGGAAAAAGGAGGCCGGGTCCTGGGGCTGAGCAAGTGTGACTGGCTCTGGAGTCCACTGTGGCCTGGCTGATGGGGAGCCTCTGGAATAGGCTGTACCCCACCTTCGCCTTGGGCTGCAAGGAAGCAGGACTCAGCTAACCGACTTCCTACCCCTCAGGGGCCACTGGAAGGGAGAGTGCCCGCTGCCCCCTGCACCCTCAGGAGCCTGTAACTAGAGACCAGCCAGGAGGAGGGACTAGGAGATGCAGCTTCCTCCGTCCCCCTCTGCAGGGCTACTCCCACCCTCCCTGCAGACCAGGACACACGATTAATTCTGACTCGAGGATTATTAAAATGCTTCCACCGAGCATCTGGCGTTAAAACTTTTAAATCAATTAATCTGTTGTTTGGGGGAGAGCATTCTCGTTAGCACAGCTGCCAGGCCACTCATGTCACTGCTGGGCGGGGGACATGGTCCGGGAGGAGGGCCCAGCCTGCCTGGGAGCCTGAGAGCTTCCTCTGGCCTCCAGCCGGGGGGGGGGGGGGGAGCGCGCGTCTCATCAGGCACTTCATTGCCCAGTTGTTCTCGCTCGCTCCCACCCACAGGGCTGCCAGAGGGAATACAGGAGGCCCCTTCCTCATGGACTTCAGATTGTTGGGGGCACAGTTCACGCTGAAGCCTGATCTCACCTCATTCCTGGGTCTGGCAAGGCCCTGCTGGCTACCACTTGGGCTTCGAGTCCAGGGAGGCTTGTGGCCTGTTGACCACCGCCCCTGCGACTGGTGTCTTTTTGGGCTTCAGTAACCTCTCTGCAAAGGGGGTCCAGGCGTTGGCACTCTTGTCCTCTAAGAAGGAGAAGACCCCACCCTTCCTGACTCGGCATCCCATCCAAGTCTGCTTTGACCCGTGGCCACACCTCAGCTATTTCTTTTCAGCCTCTTCAGCCAGCCCAGCGGCCCGGCTCCCTTCTCTCATGTAAAATGCATCTGCCGACACTTTGCCAGGTTAAATGATTTAGCAGCCGAGGCTGAGAGAATTAGGGGTCTGGGAGCAGGAGGCAATGCCTGCTTTTCAGATGAGATTGGAAAGGAGATGGAGATTGGTGGTGATGATAACCTCTTATTTTAATAATATAAAATAACTGTCCCATTGAATCAGAGTGAGCGATGAATTCCGTGGCCTAGGGTTAGAGACAGCCAGCCGCGGAGGAGAGCGGGGGTGCGGGGATGCGGGGCGCCTCCCTTCCTCGCTGCCGCTCCCTCGCTCCTCTTTCTCTTTTGAAGAAGATTCGTGCCAGCACCATCCTGTAACCCCTGATCTGGCATCAATAAGAATGTGGGTAACCAAGGAGACTGGAAGGGAGAGTGGTGGATTCGGGGGATGGGAGAAAAAGAGGGGGAGGGAGAGGGACAGAGGGAGGGAGAACGAGTAAATGAAAGAAAGAAAGAAAAAGAAATCGGTGAGACTGATGACCACTTTCCCTTTAGGAGACTCCCTGACCCGTGACCCTGGCAATGGCAGGGCCTGGCCTGGCCAAGCTGGAGATCTGGGGACTGCTAGGGGGCCCCGGATCCTCGGTGACAGCGTGGCTCTGCCAGGGAAAGAAAGAGGTGTTGGCTCTGAAGGTGCCTGGAAACCGATGAGCGCGAGGTGGGGAGGAACCATAAGGCAGAAGCCGAGGGGAAGCAAAGGGAGATCTGTGGGTTAGGGAGGCCCAGGCTGGGCAGGGCGGAGAGCAGCACCCAATGAGATGGGCCGTGGGACAGGATGAGGGTGTCAGAGCAGCAGCTCTGAACCCATGGGAGTAACTAGGGACCCAAGTGAGAGGCCAGGTGGGTTTGGGACATCACCGAGGATTCCCAGGACCTGAGAGCAGGGCCGGCCTAACCTGTTTGGAGAGAAATGCGAGCACCTCCTGACATTCAGCTAAGACAAGATGAAATGGCCAGAAGAGTCCAGGGCCTGGGCCTCAGGGGCTGTGGCTGCCAAGTCAATATTTGGCTAAATGTTTAATTTGCAATGAGAAGCAACACTCTGCAAACTTGTTTCTTTTTATAGTCCTTGCCATTTTTCTTTTGTTTTCAGGGAAAGATCCCCCTCCCTCCCTCTCCCTCCACTGCAATTCCACTGTGGGTGTGTTTGCAGACATAAGAAGGGGAGATATACTTCAGTGGCTACATGGGGGTAAGCGGCTACATGGAGCAGGCAGAGATGGAAGAGCAGGCAGCTGTTCCTTCACAGATTGGGGGAGAAGGGGACAATGAATAAAGCTAAGACGGGGATGGTTACATTGGCCAAATTAATGGACACCTGGCATGCCTTTCAGCCCCCCCCCCTTTTTTTGAGGACCAGTCGTAGCTATTTAGCCAGGCCTGTTCTCCAAAGCTCTTTGAATCACCTTGACCCTACATCACAGTCAGTTCTGCACATGGCTCAGCCTCTGTACTTGGTTGCAAGCTTCCTGAAGGCTGTGAGCTTTTTGCAGCTCTCGGCACAGTAGGTTGCCAGTGGTGGGCAGTAGGCTGCAGAGTCCTGGGAGTGAACTTGAGACCAGTGAAAGCTGCCATCATGCTGCTGTTTTCATGGCAAGTTACATCAGGGGCGGTGGGTCCCTGGGGCAGGGGTCCAGTCCCCAGGAACTATCCCAGCCCATGGTTAGAGCTGTGTTACAAGTCAGGCTGTTTGAATGGGGATCCTGGAATGGGTGCCCCAGTAATGCTGCCCAGGGTACTCAGGGTGAGAAGAGAGGGGCCCCTGGGATTGGGATAAGGCGGGCCATCTTGCTAGGGTCCAACCAGAAGCAAGCGGTCAGTTTACATCTCTATCACCCAGGCCGCTGCGGGAACCTCCCGAGCTGTCTACTCTCCGGTCTCCCCTGCCTCCATCGCTAGTCAATGGACCAGCCACCAGCCTTTATCCCATTCCACTTCCACACCCTCAGTGACTCCCGGGGGCCTCAGAAAGAAGGCCAGACTCCAAAGCCCCCCTCTGCCATTCTTTCTGTTCTCTGCTTCCTCTCCCCACGCAACATCTACTGTTCAGACTGGAGCTTAATTATAACTTCCCACACTCACCTCCAACGGACTTTGCACTTTCCTGCCTGGACACTCTTTCATAGGTCTCTTCTGTCTGCCACTCCCTGAGCCCATTTTTATTCTCACCTCTCTCAGGAAGACAGCGCTGGCTTCCCGGGCGCCCGTTCTTCTCCAGTCTGACTCCGAGGTGCACCCTGTGCCCTGCCCTTGGTGAGTGACCTCCTGTGGTCCTGCCAGGAGCTCTATGAGCGGGCACCTTGCTCAGCGGGGCTGCGGCAACTTCAATACTGGTGCTGACCCAGGTACTTTAAAAGCCCAAGCACTGCTCTTCATGCTGTAACATACAAAATAACATGCAGGTCCTTTCACTCGTTACTCAGGGAGTAAAGAGCCTGCCGTCCGCACTGTGACACCGAGCTACACGTACTAGATGAAACCTGGGGCTGCAGGGTTTCCATTTGGTGGCAGCTGGCTGTGTCATAAGGACACTGCAGTGGGATGAAGAGGACCTGTTCTTCACTCTCCTCTGGGGATGTCGTGCAAGTTTTTGAGCCTGTTATTTACTTCGTTAAAAGCAAAATATAACCCCCATGACCTGAGCTTTGGTGAAGGTCCAAGTGAAACCATTCTGCCCCCACACTGTAACCTGCAAAAGTGAGGTGGAATTATTATTGTTATATTTTTATTATTTGTCTCCAAAGATGAATGATGCCCTGAATAGAATGCCAGGCAGTGCACGGAAAGGACACAGACGAAGGCACACAGTGGACTTTTAGAAAATTCTTTTGGGGTTGGTTAGGGTTAGTCAAGGCCAGCAATCAGATCAAGATGCCTCCATTAGGAAGTCCCAGACAGGCTGGGGGGGGGGGGGCAGGCCTCAAGGCATGTATGCAGCTTCTCCTATTGGGCGATTCTGGGAAGAGGAGCCACTGGTTTCATTAGATTCTGGGACCAAGTGCCTGGTCTCCAGAGGATGAGGAAGCAGTGGTCTAAGGAAAGGGACTTGGCCATAGAATCAGGAACCAGAGGTGGAAAGAGGGTCTTTGACTCAGAAAGGAAAGTCAGGGAGGGAGGGAGCTGGGGTTACTGGAGCGGAGCTCCTCGTCCAGCTCATTGGAAGCCCACCCAGCAGGTTCTTGGACAAGTTCACCTCCAGGCCCTGAAGAGTCCTACAAGGAGACAGCCTTGTGTCTACATAGGACATCAGATCTGTCCAGAGAGGAGGTGGACTTCCAGGGAGCAGCGAGTTCCCTGTCCTGAGAAGGGACCAAGCACTGAGTGAACCCATCCCTGGGTCAGCTTTGTGGGCGGGCTTCTAGCATCAGGAGAGCTGTGGGCTAGAATGTCCCTTGGCTTCCTTACACCTGGGATTGTGTCTCGGATGGACGTGTTAGGCAATGCCAAGCAAACACAGTCACTTTGCTGGGGATCTGTGCTGTGTCTACCTCAGGCCCCCTGATTGCTCAGCCAGCTGTGAATCCAGGTTTGTTTTTCTGGGCTGGTGTGCCTGTGATTGTTTCACACGCACATGAAGAGATGGAGGTGGAAGAGAGCAGAAGGTCTGGGTGGGGCCTCCGAGGCCATGTCCATGAAGAAGAATGGTCCTGGTGGAGCAGTGCATGGACTCCACAGTAGGTGTTTTGACGAAAAGGGACATTCTGAATGAAACAAAGTTAAAACAATTTTTGTTTACTTGCTGGCTTGTTTTAGTTCTTCAAACCTCGTGGCTTTCTGAGAGGGAGCATGATACGAAGCACTTCCCTATTTTTTCTAATTACTCCTTTTCCCCAAGGAGCAATTCTCCAGGCTGATGTTCCAAAGGGTGCCCTCTCATTGCTCAACACAACTGCCAGATGTCCTCTTCCCCCCAGCCCCCGCCCCTGCCGCTGCCGGTCTTCCTTCTCTGCGGCCTGACTCTGTAGGGAGACATCTGGCGCCCCCAGAAGACCCTCCTCAGCCCGGTGGGATTCCTGCAAGTGGTATAGGTTCAGGCATGTAATGAATTTAGATTTAATTTGCAAGTAAAAAAGCTTGCTTTCTTTTGTAGCTTACACCAAAGCTCAACCCGTCTAAGCTTCCAGGGTTTAAGTCTAATTAACTGTATTTCACAGCTTATTTAAAGAAAAGAATGGAGGCATTAAAATTGTAAAATCTAATTTTTGAGTAAATCTTTCAGTGCAAAATTAATGTCGCAGTATTAGAGCTGCCTTGGCAATATATCTCTTGTCTTCGAATTTCAAAATGAGCTTTTGCAAACATGAAATTATTCATTAGACTGGCTGGTAAAGAGATAAATAAGTGTCTCTTCAGACCCTCGATCCTTCCTTCTCTATTTAGCCAAAGACAGAGTTACATGGTTTGAGAGCAAGTGGGTTGATCAGACTTGAAAATTTTGACAGTATGGGAAACAGCAGAGAAAGTAGGGGTGGTGTGCGTCCAGTGGGTCGGGGCTGCCTGAGACATTGGCCCTGAGGGACAATGACATGTCTAGTAACCACACTGGGGCGGGGAGCACGGGTCTGCTGAGCAGCTGCTCTGGCTGAAGCCCCCAGATCCTCACTACCTGATGGTGGGGAGTGGTCCATTCATTCTCATAGCCAAATGGTCAGCATCCTGCCTGGCCCACCGCTGAGGCATCTTCAACCTCTTCATCCCCTTCTCTTTGTCTCTCATCATTGATGTTTCTCTCATTCCCTCTCCCTCCTTCTCTGAAATCAATAAAAATATATTTCTTAAAAAAGAATATCTCTGCCCCCTTCTCTTTGCCCCCATTACTATTGCCCTAATTCAGGTGCTCATCCACCCTCCTTTTCATTCTCATCTGCCACTTCCCCTCCCAGGTCTCACTCCCTAGTCTCAGTAGATGTGCCCAACACACTGACCACTCTGAGCCTTGCACACACTCTTACACAACCCTGGGTCCTCCCTCAACCTTTCTCCTCCCCACAGATGGTGAGTTCCCCTCAGACAGGCAACATATCTACCACTCCTTGGTATCCCTATTGTCGTTGATATGTAGTATGTGCTCACTAAATGTTTGTTGGCAATGATGCAGATAACTAGTGGACTATTGAACTAAATAAATGTTCAGAAACTTGAGGGTCATGTTTTCCAACCTTTCACTTCATCATTCCTTAGCAGTTGTACCCTTTTACCCACAATAATACAAAATTGGGGGGGGGGTGTAAAAAGGGGGAACTGGGCATTGGGACACTTCAACCTGGAAGGGGTCATTAGGAAGCACCTAATACTATTATCCAGCACATAGTAGGTCTTGAGAAATCGGTAGCCACTTTTTTGAACAGTGTGCAATGGTGGGATGAGGTTTAAGCAAGCTAACATTTACCTACCACTATTTGCGCACTTACTTGTTCATTAGGGTTTTTGTTTCCGCATCCATTCATTCAACACATATTCATTGCATTTATACTGAGTATGGGAAGCGTGCTGGGTGCCTGGGACTTGGCACTGAATTAGATGCTTCCTCTGTTTCTCATCTCTCCCCCGGGGATTAGAATCAAGCACTGTTTCCCACTTCCTTTGCAGGACCCAGCCCAACAGCCATGCCATGACTCCTGCCTGATCTATTCCAGTGATGTCCTAGTCAGCCTGCCTTCACTTCGCTTCATTCTAATCCATTTCCCACAGAACAGTGTTTAAAACGCAGACTGCCCGCATCACTGCCCTGATTACAGCCCCCAGCGGGTCCTGACTGCCCACTGGACATGGTCCAGGAGCTGTCCTGCAGCTCAGAAGGCCTGGCAGAGTCCCCGCCCACCCCTCTGCCGCATCTCTCCTCTGCTCCCTACCATCATTCCAGTAGGTCCTGGGCCTGCCCTCCAGGCCTCCCAAAGCCGCTGCTGCTGCCTGGGGTAGCCTGGCCTTCCCTTCTCTCCACCCTCCTTGTGATGGCTTAGCATCTACTCTCCCACTCTTCAGTGTACAGGATTTCTCCCAGGGACGCCTTTGACTCCCAGATGGGAGGGGCGCTCCTCTACTCTGTCCCATTGCTGTTCACCCCGCCCCCCCCCACGCCCTTGCAGTGTTACATTCAAGAGGAGCAAATGCAGACGTCCAGAAGCTTGGAAACATCATCCAATCTGCTGTGAAGCCACCTGAGCAACGCCAAAGGGACCTGCATTCCTGACACAGGACACCTAAACACCCCTGTCCTTGCTCGCTGTCTCTCACCGTCCTGCAGTGTGGGGGCGCCACACCCCTTCCTTCACCTCCTAGATCTTCCCTCACAAGAACTCTCTGCATGTTGATTCCGTTTTTAAACTGAAAAAGAGAAAAAGTTCAAATATTCACACAAACTGAACATATGGCCAACATTCTTGCCCCGCGACTGGACTGCTGAGCGTGTTTGCTTAGTTTCCGCCTTTCCAGTTGGCTGGTCCCCTGGAGGCCCAAACCCAGGGACCAGGAAAAATCATCAGCGAGCGGTGTGTCTGGGGAATCCTGGCGACCACAAGCTGGAGTGGACGCGCCCTGCAAAGCCCACTCCCCTCCCCTCTACCCCCGCTGGGCTGGAGTTGGACGCGCCCTGCAAGGCCCTCCCCCCTGCTGGGCTGGAGTGGACGCGCCCTGCAAGGCCCTCCCCCCTGCTGTGCTGGAGTGGACGCGCCCTGCAAGGGCAGCTCCGGCTGCTGGGCCCTTGGGGGGACTCTTCTAGAGCCGTGGTCACTGCCCTGTCCGCCTCGGCATCCCCGCACGCGGCACGGGCCAGCCTGTGGTTGAAGGGAGAATGCAGGAACGCAGGTCCAGTTTGCCAGGAGAAGCCGAGGCCCTGAAGTTGATGGGAAATCTGAGCTTTGACTACTGGGTACTGTTTCAGAGTTTAATGAAAGTCCCTCTGGGCCAGGCACCCATGCTGGGTCGTGACTTCTGACCACGCTTTCTGGGGTGGGGACGCCAGCCGCAGAGGGCAAGCCCGATGCATATCCTGTTAGGGTGCTGGGGAGGAGCTGCAGTGTCCGAAGGGAACATGCTTGCCACAGCGTCAGCCTGGGGGCGGGGCCGCCTCCTGCTCCCCGGGACCCCGGGCCTGGCACCCGTGTGCTGATGGGACACTGAGCCCGAGGGTGGGACCCAGTGTACCCAGCTCTCTAGTTAGCACCCTGGGCACCTGCTGCCCACAGAGCATCACAACACCCGCCCTCGGCTGTGGGCAGAGCATTCTGCTTGGTGCAGGCCCGCATTGCGGAGAGAAAGGGCGTGCGGGCAGCGGGTGCGGGCCAGGCCCAGGGGAGCCCTAGCTGGGCTGAGTGACCCCCAGGAGGGCACATCCCTGCCTGGTTCTGCTTGCAAGGGCGAGTGGTCTCCGCTGCTCAGTGCTGTTGGGCTGAAAAGGTTTAGCTTCCAGATGGGGCCCGAGCAGAGGGGGTAAGGGGAGGGGTGGGGGGGTGAGAAGGGTGGAGGGGGCTGAGGAGGAAGTCCACCTGTCAGGGCTCTCCTCCCGCTGCCCTGCGTCTCCGCAGCGCCACCTATAGGCAGAAAACCCACCTGGGGCCTGCCTGGGTTCTGGAGCCAGGGCTGGGGCTGGGCTGTTTGTTTATTCTGAGAAACCTGGGTCCCATGGGAGCTTCTTCAAAGTAATCACTTCGCAGAGCAGTTGGTGCCTGGCTGCACCCCGGACGCGCTGGGAGGCGGTGGGCTGGCTGTCTGGGTGTTGCAAGGGTGCTGTGGGAGTGTGTCTGGGCGCCCTGGGAAGGGGGCTCAGCGGGGCGCGCACATATTCAGGCCCAGCCTCCCCGCCCAACCCTGCTGTGTAAGCCAGGAGCAGCAGGAGGGAGGGCATGGAGGCAGGGCAGTGGGGGAGGGGGCCCAAGCCCCAGCTGCTCCCATTAGCTGTGACCTTGTGGCCTTGCTTCCCCTTTCTAGGCCTCCATCTCCTCGGCGCTAAAATGGGACAATCTGGCTGTTTACGCGAGGCCTACAGGGATGCCTGAGGAAGGGCATGGGCCATGCCTGAGCTCAGGGAGGAGCGGTTGGCAGCTGTGGGTGAGACACGGATGGGGACTTAGGCCCCCAGCCGCAGGTCGTGGGTTTCCATAATAAGGGGACACACCTCATGGTGCCCCAGTGAGGTTCCCAGCCAGATGGCAGCTCTGGGGTTGGGTGCACTGGCAGCTGAGAGGGAGTGAGGCCTTGCAGAATGGGGCTTCGGTGAGCTGGAGGGGAGAGGGTGAGTGACGCCCCTGCCTGGAGAGCGATGGAGTCAGGCAGGTCCAGAGGCTTCAGCGCTGGCTCAAGAGGAAGAGCCGAGCATCGAGCAAGCGAGGGCCAGACCCAGGCCAAGGCCCACATCCTGGACTCCAGACTCTGAGGTGAGGACTCCGCTCTTGACCCCCCACAGAAGGGGTGCCCACAGGGCTGCACTGGCTGCATCTCACAGCCCCTCAGACCTGCCTGGACCCCCCTTTACCTGGAGCTCCCCCACCTCCTCTGTGCACCCCCAAGGGAGGGCTCAAGCCTGGACTCCGGCTCCTTCCTGCACCTCCCCCTGCCCCAGCAGGAGCGCTCCAGGGCCCTGGAGTGTGTACCTTTGCAGGCAGGTGCCCAGCCTGTGGGAGCCGGGTCTGGGCTCCGAGAAACAAGTAGGACCATTTGATGCCATCAAGCTTGTCACCGGAGCTTCTGAGAAGCAGGAGAAACAAACCTGGGCCCCAGGCGAAACTCTTTCTTCTTTCTTTCCTCTGCCTTTCACACTCATCAACGGCCAGTTCTCCCAGCCGCTGCCTCGCTGTGCTTCCAGGGGCCTCACTGTTCTATTTATTGTGCTCAGCACTAGTGCAGGCAGCCCGCAGCTTGCAGGCCAGTGGAGGCCTCTTCCACGGGGTGCTGACATTTCCAGGGATCTGAGTGGTTCTTGTGGTCTTTCTTCCCCCAGGAGGGCCAGGCGTAGAGGGCCAGGAGGGCTAG
>PVJC01016234.1:0-33977 GCA_004026665.1 Murina feae | reverse complement strand
CACCACCCAACCAGTATTATATGAAATGCTGAAAGGTATCCTTTGAGAAGAGGATGAAGAAAAAGTAAAGATAAAAATCATGAACAACAAATGCATATCTATCAACAAGTGAACCTAAAAATCAAGTGAATAAGAAATCTGAAGAACAGAATAAACTGGTGAATAGAATAGAATCAGAGGCATAGAAAGGGAGTGGACTCACAATTTTCAGGGGTAAAAGGTGTTGGGGGTGCGGGAAGAGAATGGACAATGATCGTACACCTATGGATGCGGACAGTGGGGCGGGGGACAGAGGGTGGGGTGGGAAATGGGAGGAGAGGAGCTATGGGGAGAAAAAAGAGGAACAACTGTAATAACCTTAACAATAAAGATAAATTAAAAAAAAAAAAAGACTGAAGACAGAGCTAGACAGGGCATAGTTCCATCACAGGGCACACGCACTTATATTGGGGCAGTTTAGACATGTCAATTAACCTCACATGCACATCTTTGGGATATAAGAGAAAACCAGGAAAAACCCACACAGACATGGGGAGAATATGCATACTCCACACAAACAGTGGCCTCAGTCAAAAATCAAATTTTTTCTCATTAATGTTATAACAAAAACATTTAAAAAGAAAAAAACAATGTTATTCCAGAATCTGCTGTACTACTCAGCCATAAAAACGAATGAGATCTTGCCATTAGTGACAACATAGATGAGCCTTGAGGGTATTATGTTAAGTGAAATAATCATACAAAGAAAGATAAATACTTCATGATTTCGCTTATATGTGAAATCTAAAAAAAAAAAAAAAAAGAATCAAAATCTAGATGTGGAGATATAGAGAGATTGGTGGTTGCCAAAGGGGAGGAGACCTTGGTATAGGGAATGAGTCAAGAGGATCAAGAGATACAAATGTTCAGTTAAAAAATGAATAAATCATGGGGGTGTAATGCACAGCATGTGGAATATGGTCAATAATACTGTACTAAGTTTATATGGTGACAGACAGTAACTAGACCTATTTTGGTGATCATTTTGCATTATATATAAAAACTAGAAGCCTGGTGCATGAAATCTGTGCATGGGTGTGGTCCCTAGGCCTGGTCTGTGATCGAAGCATGAGCATCTGGTGTGGAAGGGCAGGTCCCAGCTGACCTCTGGTTCCTGGGCAGCACCTGGGCTCCCAGGTCCCCGCATGCCTGCCTCTGCCTGAGTCACAGCACCAGAGTCCCCAAGCAGAGATGCAGTGAGTGCAGCTGGACACTGTGGGCCGGAGTGCAGCATGGGCCTCTGCACCACCACAGAAGCTGGGTAGGCAGTGAGCTCTCTCCTGGCCGGCTTCACAGAATGGCTCCTGTGGGAACTCACAGGGAGCCTGACCAGCCCCTGCAGTCCCAGCAGCTGCAGCCTGGCTCACCCACTCCAGTAAAGGCTGCACAGGTGTGGGGGCAGGCTTCTCTCAGGCACCTGGCACCTGAGCGTGGGGGCTTCCCCAGGGTGGGAGCCCTGGCATCCGGGGGGAGGGTAGAAGAGAGAGTGAGAGTGAGCTCAGTGGACACCCCACATTCTCATTGCACCTCTGTGCCCATCAACCCCTCCTCCAGGTAGCTGGTGAGAGGTTGCAGCCCCCTGCCAGGGCGCCACAAGAGGTTGGTCACCACCACCCATCCCCAGTTCCCTGTCCTAGCCTGGAGCTGGCCCCAAGCAGGTGATCAGGGCCTGTTGGCTTCTGGTCACAGTCTGTAGAGAGATCGGTGGGGCAATCAGGTCCCTGCTTGCTCCCGCCTTGGATTGGCACCACCCACTAACCTGCTCCACTATTCCGCTTTCATCAGGGCCCATGGGGCCAGCAGCGCCTCCACTGCTGCCCACTGCCAGAACCACATTGCTGACACCCTCCATGTTCCATGCCACCCCCTGGTGGTCAGCGCATGTCATAGTGAGCAGTCCAATTCTCAGTCAAGGGGAAAATTTGCATATTAGGCTTTTATTATATAGGATGGAATCACAATGTTGTATACATGAAATAAATATAGTATTGTATGAAAATTACACTTCATAAAAAATATATGCATTATCCATCTTTAATATTTCAGACACTAAATCAGGTCTTGTCTGAGTATACTCAAGCTGCTATAACAAAATAAACAGATTTGGTGGCTTAGACAATAGACATTTATTCTCAGGCTGGAGGCTGGGAAGTCCAAGATTAAGATACTAGCAGGTTCTTAAAGCTCTCTTTCTGACTTGTAGACAGCATCCTTTTTGCTATGTGTTCACATGTTTTTTCCTGAGTGTGTGCATAGAGAGAGAAAGAACTCTCATTGTCTTTTCTCTTCTTATAAGGGTACTAGGGGCCCAGTGCACAAAAATTTGTGCACTCAGGTGGTCCCTCAGCCTGGCCTGTGCCCTCTCGCAGGCTGGGACCCCTCAGGGGATGTCCACCTGCTGTTGTGCCTGGCCAGCCTGGGTGAGGGGCTGATGGCTGTTTGTAGGCTGGCCAAGCCCCTCAGTGGGGACTCTCACCCCATTGGGGTGTGGCCAGCCTGGGTGCTGGGCTGAGGGCCATTTTCAGGCTGCCCACAGTCCATTCAAGGTTCCGGTCCTTACTGGGGTACCTGGGAAGCCTGGGTGACAGGCTGAGGGCCATTTTCAGGCTGCCCACAGTTCATTCAGGGTTTGGTTCCCTACTGGGGTACCTGGCCAGCCTGGGTGCAGGGCTGAGGGGCCATTTTCAGGCTTTCAGGCTGCCCACAGCTCCCACTGACCCAACATCCCAGCAAGGCTGGCTGGAACCAGGTTTCTGGTGTTTATTTATCTTTTATAATTGAAACACTGTTGCTTTAAGCCCAGGCCTAGGCAGATAACGAAGTCTCCTGTTTGCTTCAGCTCCATGGCTTCTATAATTGACACAATGTTGCCTTAGTAGAGACCTAGCCGGCCTAGGCAGATAGTTTCCTCCATCACTGGTGCAACAGAATCCTCCTGTTTGCTTCAGCTCTGTGGCATCTATAATTGCAACTATATTGCCTTGAGCAGAGAGAGGCCCAGCCAACCTAGGCAGACAGTTTACTCCTGGTGCAACAGAAGCTTCCTGTTTCATCTAGTTCCATGGTGGTTGGCCTCCATCTTGGCTGGGTTAATTTGCACACAGCCACTCTGATTGGCTGGTGGGCATGGCTTAGGTGTCCCAGAGAAACGGTTAATTTCAATATTACTCTTTTATTAGAGTAGATTAATCAACTAAACTTAATTAGCCCCAAAGACCATCACACTGAGAGGGCAAAGGCTTCAGCATACAAACAGTGGTCCACATTCACAACAGGACACATGGAGATGAGGGAAATAGAGAACACACAGGCCTGGTAGAGCTCATAATCTTATGAGAATGCTGAGTACATGTACACTTATCAAAGACAATGGAAAGGCACCCAGGCTTCCAGAAAGACACAAAGTTCAGTTGACACAAAGATTATTTCAACGGTAGAAGTCATGGGTGGTCTGCAAGAGAGAGAGAAAAAATGTAAATAATCTTCATATGGGCAAGAATCCTTAAATAGCTTAGAGAGGCTGGAGTATAGGAGTCAGATGGGTAAAGGGCAGAAAGAGGCTAGAGAGGGAGGTGGGGCACTCTGGCCTTGGGACTTGGTGATGATTACAGGGAACCAATGAAGGATGTGAAGAACTGATTGAGGCGTTGAATTAGTTTCCCAAGACTGCCGCAACAAATTACCACTAATTTGGTAATAGCTTAAAACAACAAATTTATTCTCTCAGAGTTCTGGAGGCCAGGAGTCAACAGAGTTGGTTCTTTCTGGAGGCTGTGAGGGAGAATCTGTTTTATGCTTCTCTCCTAGCTCCTGATGACAGTCATCAACACTTGGTGTTTCTGCCTCTGTCTTCACATGGCCTTCTCTCCTCTCCATCTCTGTGAGTATCAAAGCTCCCTCTTCTTCCTCTTATAAAGACGCCAGTCATTGGTCCACCATAAATCCAGGATGATCTCATCTTGAGATCCTTAACTTAATTACTTCTCCAAAGACCCTTATTCCAAATAAGGTTACATTTGAGGCTCTAGATGAATATGCCTCTTCAACCCACTATAGGCATATTCCGATGGATTATTATGATTGAGCTTAGAGGTAAAGATGACTCAGAATGTTTTCCACAAAACACAAAGAAGTCCAAAAAGATATATGTAACCAATGACCATACACACTATTATCATTTGTGATTGGAAAAATAGGAAACAATATAAAGGTCAGGCACTAAAGGACTTATCAAGATATTACACTGTATCTATACAATAGAATATTAGGCAGACACTGAAAAACAAACTAAATCAACATAAATATTAAAAGATGTCAGTATAATATTGAGTGACAAAAAGTCAGGTCACATATGCAAAGTATGATCGAGGTTATGGTAAAAAGAAAAAAATTGAAAAGATATTCACAGCTATTAATGATGTTTACTTGTAATATTTATAAGTCTAGGAGGAAGGCTAAAATGGAGAAAGCTTTTATTTTATGGAGTTCTGTATTTTTAAAATATTTTAAATGTCAATGTCTTCTTTTATTAATTAAAAAATATGTATTTCCCTTTCGAAGAAACTATGTTTAGAAGGGGAAAAAACAGCTAAGAAAAAAGTGCCATCTTAATATGATTTAAAAAACAAAAGATGCTCACAATGAAATTTAAATTTAAGCAGCTGAAGAACTACATTTTTAATTCTGTAATATAAATTGAGGCTTTATATTGAATAAATTCTAGCAGTTAAATATATTTTTTAAATATCCTAACAACTGCTTAATTCACAGCAAAGAATACATTGACTAGCTATCATTACATTGCTGATTTAGCTGGGCTGGACAGCAGGTTTCAGGCTCAGGCAAGTGATTACAACAGTCTCACAATTCTAGCCCTGAATCACCATGACAACATGAACATATAATTATATATATGCATTGGAAGAAAACCAAAGAATGAAAAATACAAAGGCATGCAGGGATAATTTTTTTTTTTTTGGTTCTGCAGAGGAAAACATAGAAGAAAATGATTTTTTAAATATTCCTTACAAAAGAACACCATGTTTGGGAAAATAGTTAATTAAATGGATTTAAAGCAAAACATAACTTAAACACTATGGCCATTTCCATCTTTCAGCCCTCTAGCTTTATCAAAGCTCTCAATAGCACACTCAGGAGCATTCAAACAAAACTAAACAGCAATAAAGCTGTTCTAAGCTTCCTGTAATTTAAGTAACAATTTCTATAATTACAAGTATTTGAAACTTTTCTTATCATTTCTAAATGATTATGAATATCTGCGAGCTTAGAAGATTATATTTTGAAATGCATTTATATACAAACCTTCCATAAAAAAGCAAAATAAATTAAGCTATTACTATGTTTAGGCTGTTGGTTTATAGTGTGATGTACATGAAATAAGAATTTTCAAATAAAGCAAAGGAAGGGGTTAGTTACTGGATCTAAACACGAGTAGAAGCAGCCTGATTTCCTTTTGTTGGTGGTTCAGATTGCAAAAAGTAGAATCATGTAATTAGCCTCATCCACACTGAAAAGACACAGAAGGAAGACCATATATATATATATATATATATATATATATATATATATATATATATATATATTCTGTACTAACATTCAAGAATAAATAGGGGAAGGGAATTGATCAAATGTACCTGAAGAATGTATTAAACCTCTACCTCTAAACAGACTGAGTAAATCTTCCAGTCCCCAAGGACTAGGGGGAGCTTCTTTGTTCAACATCCAAAAAGCATTTATGAAGCACTGTGTTGAGCATTTGGGATAAAAATAATCTCCATCATCAAATGGTTCACCAGAGAGTGGGGAAGGAAGACAAGTAAGTAATCATCATAGTGGGGCCTACATAGATAGGGGGACTACATGTCTCATTGCATAAGACTATTTCAGGTTACACCTATTACTTTAGCATGATTTTAAAAATCAGTATTAATAACTTTAATCTCAAGTGTGTCCTAGTTTAGATAATAAATTATGTGGTCATGTCTGTAGGAATACTATGGGAGCCATGGAAAGGTCCTTACTCCAGCACTCGGAGGACTTCCTGGAAGAAGTGCTGCCCGAGTTAGTCATAAAGGATAAATTAGGCAGCCAAGTGAAGAAAGGGGACCAGGACCTAGTGGACACTTTAACTGAGCTAATGGCATCCTGTGTCAACTATTCTCCTAACACAGGAGACTTTGCACTCAAATAATGTAATATCACATTTGTGGAGAACCCTAGTTCCTCAAACTCCTTTACTAAGTCTCTCACAGATCCCAAATTCCAGAAGCACATAAACAAATGACACTGGGTACTTCATAACTTCTTATAGAATGTTTCCTCTCAGACCTCAGGCCTCAGGGCCTATAGCCACAATTAAGTTCTAGAAACATCTTTTACCTATGTTAGTCCAGCACTTTTTCTTTCAGAAAAGGCTCCTCCTCAACCAGGAGAGGACATCAATTACATTGCCCAACCCCTCCCACCATATGGGCTAGTATGGTGACTCAGCAGGCCAGAGTCCTTAGGGGAGGATTGATCAGTATGCTAGGATATCACTAAGCATCATGAGCTGCCAGTTATCTTCTTTACCACCACTTTTAAAATCCTGCCTAAAAATAAAGTCAATAAACAATAACACAGACCTCAGAGATGGAAAGAGACTCCTACAGATGTTCTTTGAATCCCTGTAAGCAAAAATGTCTGATACTATTAGATTTTTCCCCCTTCACAGGCTAACAATTCCACTCTCTGTTGTACAAAGAAAGTATCTTTATTTCTCTGTAATTGCGTAGTAGTAGCAGGAGGGAGGAGGTGGGGGGTAAACACTAGTGCTATCTAGTCATCAAAGTTAACATCAATAATCTAACTCGGTCTCTGCTTAAAAGACTCAAGTAATGTCAGTGTTTCAAAGTTCTGTGCCCTGCCACTCCTACTCAAGAAAGCACAGAGGTGTGTGAACGAGGAATATGGCCTGTGGGATTTGGGGTGTGGGGATTAGGTTCTCTCATAAATTGTTCTTTGGGCCCATGTTTATCAGCAGAATGGTTGGTCTGGCTACTCCATGGATTGCCAACCAGTTAGGTACAGCTGGTCCCATCTGAACATTGATTGCTGCTGAAGGTTACAGCTGTTCTCTTGGCTAGGCAATGCTGTCCCTGAGCACTGGTCACCTCCTTCCTGAACTGACCCCACCCCAGCTCTCACTAGAGCTACCTTGGGTCTTTCCTAAGTTAGAATGGGGAACCCACTTTACCTCTGGTTCAGGTGGCAACACTACAGCTCTTGGTTGTGGACTCGGTCTCCATCACAAGGCAACACCCTTTAGATAAACTGTCAGCACTGTCAGCTACCTTCCCCATCCCTCTATAGAGTACAACTGAACTGGATTCTTCCCACACTACATGGAATCTACAGGAGATTCGGCATACCTAAACTCAGATTCTCTCTCCATCTAACCATTCAAGCAAAAGTAACCGGGGTATGGTTGTGCAGGCTGCTAATGTTATCTGCTTCCAGACTAAAAGGAAACTAGGCCAGGAGTCCCTATATCTATGTCTTACCCCACACAACCCTTGTCTAAGCCTTCAGCCTAGAAAGAGACACCCATCTCATAATCGGTTTTCCTACCTGTTAGGGTCACCGAAGGAGGTATGCACAAAGCCAAAAATGGTAACGAATTATAAATTTATTAGGTTATCTGGAAAATCAGATGGGTTGAGGGAGCCCCAAAATGGCACCAGCACCTAGGAACAGGGAGTCAGAGATTTTTAAGGACTCTAGTCAGGTTTTTTCTGAGCGGAGAATTCTCTGGGTAGAGAATTCTCTGGATGGGTCCAGAGGAGAAAGGTAATGGTTTTAGCAAGTGGAATGTGGTCTAATCAAAAGGGACTGTTGGTTGTGAAGTGGTCTAAAAATCAGTTCCCAGGGGAGGGGATACCGATTCAATTATTTGATCAGACCTAACACTACCCTTAGACAAGGAGGGTAAAAAAGACCACATGCTTCCCCTCTTTTTCCCTCCCTTTCTTCCAGTTTTACCAACACCTCCCACATTTAAAACTCTATGATCAGAAGAGCAAAACAAAACTGCACAATCAGGTTCACTGGCTTGCGTCTTTATCTGTTTAAAGAAGGAGATAGGAGTTTACAAAATATTTTTCTTTATCAATCTAGTTTCATTTTCAAGCCTGTCAACTTACATGCTTGACAAAAATCTGTTTTGGTAATAGCTGATAATTAAACCTTTCTTTCTCTTTGCATCCTTGAAGCTGCAATCCTAATTGAATCCCCTCCTTGTCTCAAGGTCATGTACCCCAAAACATAAATAATAAACATATTAATTACTTTTTAAATGATTACCCTAGATCAATAGTTCTCAAAGTATGATCTCTAGGTTATCAGCACTGTTAGAAATGCAGATTCCTGGACTCTTCCTAGACCAACTGAATCAGAAATTCCAGGGATGGAGCCCCAAATCTGCTTTCTAACAAGCCCCCTAGGGATCATGCTAAAGTTTGAGAACCGCTTGCCTTGTGTGAATTTACATAAAGTTCCCACTTCAACATGATCAAGAAGTCTATAATTTCTCACAGGGTTTGCCAACCTTGAAGAGATCACGGTATCATTTTAGAAGGGTCACTCTGGGCATCTTTTTTCCTGTTTAATGCTTCATTCTCCCAGAGGAGTAATAACATTGGGATGGGAGAGGAACACATGGGATAACCTGAGGACAGAAGCAGCACAAATGTGACAGGACTGGGGAGCACAACATTTCTTAAAGCTATAAGTAGACCCTCCGTCAGAGCGCCAGGCCCCTGGCCTAGCATGATCTGAAATGAGAAAGAGCAGTCCCTGCTTCCAGATATTTGTCCGCCCTTCACCATTCAAGGTGATTCTTGGCTGAGACCTCATGTATATTTTATTTCTTACATTTATACCCTCACTAAAAAATTAAGATTCTCCCCTTGTTGGTTTGGCTCAGTGGATAGAGTATTGATCTTCATACTGAAGGGCCCTCAGTTCAATTCCAGTGAAGGGCACATGCCTGGGTTGTGGGCTTGAGCCCCAGTGGGGGGGTGTGCAGAAGGCAGCTGATCAGTGATTCTCATCATTTATGTTTCTCTCTCTCCCTCTCCCTTCCTCTCTGAAATCAATAAAAATATTTTTTAAAAAGATTTCTTCTGCTTCTAAACTTTAAATATTAATATGGAGGGTATTTACTTTCTTTCCCAAAATTGGCTGACTCCAAAGGCTTGTGCTATACCCAGTAGGCTGAGACATATGACAACAAACCAACTGAACATCGGAACCTCTAAACATGCAATTTAGCAAACACTGAAGAATGAAAGGAGTAACATACATATATGTAAGTGTCCATATGACTAGAGCAGTGGCTCTCAACCTTGGCTGCACATTAGAATCACCTGGGAATCTTTTTAAAATCCTGATTTCTAGGCCTCATCCTCCGGAAATTCTGTTTCTTTGTTATGGGGTGAAGCCACAACATTAGTAACAAACAGAATTTCCGAAGGATGAGGCCTGGAAATCAGGATTTTAAAAAGATTCCCAGGTGATTCTAATGTGCAGCCAAGGTTGAGAACCACTGGACTAGAGATTTGCTTTTTATTTTGGCCTCATAAGTCTATGGGTATATCAGTCAAGGTTATAAGCAATAGAAACTAAATCTAGTTAACTTAAGCAGAAAACTGAACTAGAAAGATCCTAATCAACTCAATGACTTGAAGGGAAGACTGAAGAAGAAACATCTGTTCATCTGGGATGAGACAAGAAGGACCAAGTGAAAACCAGCAACCAATAGGTCTGGGCCACCTGTCACTACTTAAGCCAATTAAGTAGAAACAGGATTGAATCATAGATGAGCATTTATTCCAATAATGCCAGCAGTATTGGAGAGCAGCAGGTCATCCACAAAAATCTGCTCTGCAACCCCCCATAAGCTGGTTGCTTTTATTGGGTAGGACAAAGGTTACATGGGGAAGTAGGCCAAGGGAATACGAACGGGTGTGCAAAATGGTTATTTCAGGCATGGGGAAATAGGCAATGCAGGCTGGGGCAGGACTCCACTGTTCAGGCACAAGGTTGTTAATCTTTCCATGGTAATAGGCAGTTATTGAGTGGAAATGGACAGCCTCCCAAGGTTGACTCCCAGGTCCCAGGAGTACCTACAACTCTCAGCTGTCACTTGCCCAAATCCCATAGACGTGAAGGTCAAGGTAAGCCCAAGCTGCTAACTCATATTCCACTCCTCTTTTCATCCCACTCATCTAATTTTCTACCTTTAACATCCACACTGAAATAGATAGTAAACTCTGCATTGAGAAAAATAGTAAGTGAGAACGTTAGCCGTTAGAAGCCCAAGGCTCTAGCGACGCCCCCTTACCCCCACTGTCTTCACGTTCCTCTTCTGTGTTGAAAATGAGCTGTGTGGTGCCCCAGGAAACACACTGGGCTTCAAGTAAATTGCTTTAGCTCTCCTATGGACTAGCTATGAGACCTCATGTAGGTTACTTAACATCTCTAGGCCTTTGTTTTCTCATTTGTAAAACAAATGGGTTAGATAGGATCTCTAAAATCCCAGCTTCAAGATGTTAAGCAATAAAAACAAAAATATCTATCGATCCTTCATTAAGATGGTGGCATAGATAAATGCCTTCACTCACCACCTCCGACAACCACATCAAAGTTACAACTAAAATATGGAACAACCATCATCCAGAACTGCCAAAAAGCTGGCTGAAAGAAAGGATTGCAACTAGAGAAGTAAAGAAGCAGCATACTGAGACTGGCAGGAGAACTAGCTAGTCTGGCACCAATGTGTGCCACTTTTTTAATCAGGAGGGAGATCACCTCTGCAGAGGCCTCTCGGAGGAGCAAGGGGTCTCAGGCCTACACCAGACTCCCAGCCCAGGGTCCCAGAGCTGGGAAGAGAAGTCCCAATAATTACTAGCTCTAAAAATCAGTGCGGATTTGGATTCAGTGACAAAGAGGCTGCTGGAGACCCATCTGTTCCTCTTAAAAGGCCTGTGCATGAACTGAACTTACAAGGTCTTGCTTCCTCCCACTTCCTCTGAGCTCGAGCGCCAGGGAGAGGCTTTGGAGGACACAGACACTTTCGAGGAGGAAATGGATTATCTGGCATTGAAGCAGGAACTCCGGGGTGGCTTTCTTCCAGACAAAGGTGCTTGCAGGGATTATTGTCCTAGGCTGGGATCTCCCAGGTCGCAGGGCTGACTGGCAGCCATTTCTGTTTGCTCTGCTCTGGTGATTCCCTAAGACCTGGCCTCATCCAATTTAAAGCTCCACCCAAGCTGTGTGCAGCAGCTTTTGCCTATGAATGGTGTGTTCTTGCTTAGGCTAAAATCAAACAAGCTGCAGCTGGGTCAGGGAGTCCCAAACCTATCAATAAAAGTCCCAAGACCCAGCACCAGCACCAGCCTGCCTTGCTTCATAGCTGGGCCTCATTTGGGTTCTTTTAAACCTCATACAAAGAGGAAAAATCTGTAAATTTCTCTGTAGCTCCTGCTGGATGAGTCCAGGCAGAGGCTGACTTTGCACCTCCCTGGAGACCCAAGAGCCAGTGTACCCAGTGGTCAGTGTCACACTATACAAGATTACAAGTCTACACATCCATAAGTGACACACTCAAGGGGCAGACTCAGAGAGCACCAAAGCCCCACTGAAATAAGCCCTGCTCCATAGGGGTGTCTCCTGCACAGCAGTTTTCCCACTGTAGTCAAAGCTAGTTCTCACAGCCAATTGGCCTGGAGATCAATTCCTCCCAGTGACACCAACAGCAATCAAGTCTCAACTACAACAAGACTGTACACACAGCCCACAAAGGGGTGCATCTAGAGGACCCAGCTCAGGTGACTGGGGAGGCTGAGCCACTGGGCCCTATAGGACACCTACTATACAAAGCCACTCTTCCAACTCAAGGAGACATAGCAGCTCCACCCAATGCATAGAAACAAACACAAGGAAGCAGCCAAAATGCAGAGACAAAGAAACATGTCACAAATGAAAGAAATGGAAGAAAACAAACTACTAGATATAGAGTTCAAACCCACAGTTATAAAGTTACTCAAGAATCTTCTAGAAACCTCCAAAGGACTTAGTGAGACTTTCAAGGATCTTAATGAGAAAGCCAAAAAAAAAAAAAAAAAGAAAGAAAGAAAAAGAAAAAGGCCAGTCAGAAATTAAGCATACACTGACTGAAATAAAGAAAAATATACAAGGATTCAATAGTAAAGGATTCTGAGAATCAAATTAACGATTTGAAATATGAGGAAGCAAAAAAACCCAACCAGAAGAACTAAAAGAAATAAGAATCCAAAAATATGAAGATAGTGTAAGGAACTTCTGGGACAACTTCAAGAGTACCAACATTCAAATTATGGGGATGCCAGAGAAGAGAGAGAGCAAGATATTGAAAGCCTATGTGAAGAAATAATGACAGAAAACTTCCCCTATCTGGTGAAAGAAACAGACTTACAAGTCCAGGAAGCATAGAGAACCAAAAAAAAAAAAGGAATCCAAAGAGGACCACACCAAGACACATCATAATTAAAATGCCAAGGGCTAAGGACAAAGAGAGAATCTTAAAAGCAACAAGAGAAAAGCAGTTGGATACCTACAAGGGAATGCCCATACGACTGTCCACTGATTTCTCAATGGAAATTATGCAGGCCAGAAGGGAGTGGAAAGAAATATTTAAAGTGATGAATAGCAAGGATCTACAACTAAGATTACTCTACCCAACAAAGCTATCATTCAGAATTGAAGGTCAAATAAAGAGCTTCACAGATAAGAAAAAGCTAAAGGAGTTCATCACTACCAAAAAAGTATTGTCTGAAATGTTGAAGGGTATTCTTTAAGAAGAGGAAGAAGAAGAAAAAAAGATTAAAAAATATGAACAATAAAATGGCAACAAATACATACCTATCAACAATTGAATCTAAAAATCAAAATAAATGAATAAGAAATCTAATGAACAGAAGAAACTGGTAAATAAAATAGAATCAGAGGCATGGAACTGGAACAGACTAATGATTCTCAGAGGGAAAGGGGGTGGGAAGGCAGGAAGAGATTAAACAAAGATCTTATATGCATATATGCATTACCTGTGGACACAGACAATAGGGTGGCAAAGGCTGGGATAGGGGGAGGGTGAGAACCAGGTGGAGGGGGAAAATGAGGGGGAAAAAGAGGAACATCTGTAATAATTTCAACAATAAAGATTAAAAATTAATAACAATAAAATAATAATAAAATCTATTTATTTCTAAGGCTACTGATTTTCTCCACGTCTGTCAACTCCTAGGGAGGCTGTAGTATATCTTTGTATGCACTGTAATTTTTCCAAAAGCCTGACTAATGCTGTCATTTTCAGAGGCGTAGTCAAATAAAGATTTGGCCACTGACTGAAATTACTGACAGGAAGTTAACTCTAGTTTCTGAATGCCTGGAATGATCTGCTCTCTTTTACCATCTCAGATACATAAAAGGGAACTTCTAAATATAATATTTAAACTAAATATATGTATGTTTATAAATATAAGTGTTTTAATACTAAGACAGGAAATAGGCTTATCCTCATCTCTCATTTTTTAATTTACCAAATGACGTCACAAAGAAGTATAAATTTTTAAACTATAAATACATCTACCTTTCATCACACTGCATTAATCTAGCCCTTTATGTGAAACAATACTACTAATTCCTATTAAAGTTTCCCTGAATAAAAAGCTATTTTGTGGACACAGAAATCCACTTTTTCTAAATCTCATTTCTTTTTATCTTTGACACCGCCATTCTGCTCTCTCTTTGTACAAAAGAGTAAATCCTTTCAGAGCCAACAGGCTAAAATACCATAGTGACTGAGATTACCATTACTGACATCCCAGCTGAATAAACTGTAAGGAGCATTTCTCAACCTTTCACCTTGAAATAATCACAGCCCTGGAAGTGCAAGCTCCTGGGTGCAAATGACAGGAAAATCGTCCCTTACACTTTAGCCTTGGAAACTGACTTCAATAATGGTTTATAAAGTTACATTTAAAAAAATAAATTTTGCCAGGAATAATAATTCCAGGTGTAAAAAGAAAAACTTGTGTATAAATAGAACCTCCTTATTTTTGTACTCATTCTCAAGTGCCTCAAATCTTCTCCTGTATTCACCACAAATATTTTCACTTATAATTTAATATTTTTTAAAGTTTCCTTTATCCTATTATCAAAAATTTGAGAATCACAGATGAATTCTTCCTTGGTTAATAACTCTCTTTCATGGCAGTTATGTGCTATGCACAGAGGGTTTAAAAATACTCATCATAATATTTTTAAACTAGGGGCCCGGTGCACAAAAATTTGTGCACTGGGGGTGGGGGGTCCCTCAGCCCGGCCTGTGCCCTCTCCCGGTCTGGGACCCCTCTGGGGATGTCCACCTGCTGGTGAGCCTGGCCAGCCTGGGTGAGGGACCAATGTCTGTTTGCAAGCTGGCCAAGATCCCCAGTGGAGACCCTCAACCCAGGGGGTGTGGCAAGCCTGGGTGAGGGGCTGAGGGCAGTTTTCAGGCCGGCTACAGCTCCCACTGACCCTACGGGCCACCTGCCTCGTCCCCGCGCCCCGGAAGGCTCCCGCCCGGGGAAGCCAAGGCTGCGGTGGTGCCGGCCACCCCATGGCCTCCTGGGCGGGGGCCGTGGGGTCCAGCCGCCTGGTCCCTGCCTCCCTCACCCCAGGCTCTCGCCTAGGAAGGCATCCACAGGCCCAAGGCCCTGGATGACTTCTCAGGCGGGAGGCTCCCAAGATGGCGGAGGCTGCAGCCCTAGAGAAGCTGCACACCGGGGCTGCGGCCTCCGCCATCTTGGCTGGGCTAATTTGCATACAGCAGCTCTGATTGGCTGGTGGGCGTGGCTTACCCCATCCCGGAGAAACAGTTAATTTTAATGTTTCGCTTTTATTAGTTAAGATTCCTTGGTAAGTTCTTTTTTCACTTGATGGCAAAATGTCTCTCCTATTTACCCTATCAGATCCGCAAAAAAAAAAAAGGAATCTAAAAAAATGAGGATAATGTAGGGAGCCACTGGGACAACTTCAACCATACCAGCGTTCATATCATGGTGGTGCCAGAAGGAGAAGAGAGGGAGCAAGAAATTGAAAGCCTATTAGAAAAATTATGACAGGAAACTTCCCCAATTTGGTGAATGAAATTAATAAACAAGTCCAGAAAGCACAGAGAGTCCCAAACAAGGGGTTTGAAACCAAAGAGGCCCACACCAGGACACATCATAATTAAAATGTAAAAGTTTAAGGACAAAGAGAGAATCTCAAAAGCAGTAAGAGAAAAGCAGTTAGTCATCACCAGGGAACTCCCATAAGACTGTCAAGGGATTTCTCAACAGAAATTTTACAAGTCAAAAGGGATTGTCAAAAAAATATTCAAAGTGATTAAAGCAAGGACCTACAAACAATATTACTCTACCCTGCAAAGCTATCAGAAAAAGCAAAAAGAGTCCATCATCACAATAGCAGTATGACATGAATGTTAAAGGGTCTTCTTTAAGAAGGAAAAAAAAGAACAATAAAATGGCAATAAATACATATCTATCGACAACTGAATTTAAAAACAAAATAAACAAGTAGAACAGAAATATATCCATAGATACAAAGAACATCTTTTGTTTATTTATTTTATTTATTTATTTTTTGTTAATCTTTATCCAAGGATTTTTTCCCCCCATTTCTTTTCAGGGAAAATGGAAGGAAGGAAGGGAAGATGAAAGAGTGAGAAACATCATTCCTCAATACTCCCCAATCCGGGGTGGAGAGGGAACCTGAAACCCTGGTATGTACCTTTGACCACGAATCAAACCTAAGTCTTTTCAGTGCACCAGCCAATGCTCTAACTACTTAGCCACACCAGCCAGGACAGACACAGAGAACATTTTGATGGTTGCCAGATGGAAAGAGGGTTGGATGGATGGGCGAAAAAGGTGACATCATTAAGAAGTGCAAATTGATTGTTACAGAAAATTATGGGGATGTAAAGTACAGTATCCCCATGGTTATAGTTAAGAATATAGTCAAGAATATTCTAATAACTATGTATGATGTCAGATGTGTGCAAGATTTATTGGGATGATCACTTAAGTTATGTATTGTCTAATCACTGGTATGTCCATTGAAACTAATATATGTATGTCAATTGTAATCTATATATAGAAAAGCCAAGCAACTGGAATGATAGAACAACCAGAATGACCAAAATGACTGGTCACTATGACACGCATTGTGGTGGCCAACTGCCCCATCAGGGCCCCAATCGGCCCCCACAACCTCCTGCAGCTCCTCCCTCTGGCCAGCCTGGTCCCTGATGGTCCCCCACCCCAGGGCCAGGGCTGGCTGGCCAACCACCTGCAGCACCTCCCCCCCACCTGCCCTGCCTGATGGCCCCCATCAGGGCAAGCAGGCCAGACCTCACCCATGCATGAATTTGTGCACCAGGCCTCTGGTTAAAAATAAAACTATAAAATACTCAATAAATAAATAGATAAAAACAGGAGAAAAAAATTTTAAAGAAAATGAACACATAATATACTCCTCCCCCCCCCCCCCAGTTTTTGTCTTGTTCTTCTCTATTAATGAAATGTTTCAGGTTGGGATATCTATGTTTTTAAACTTTTTAAGGAGCTTGTGGAGGTCTGCAAAAGCTTCTGCTAACCCCTTCACCGTGAATTTTCTTATGGGCTCTTTTTCTACATCTGTAATAGTGTCAACAACAAAAATGAAGTTTAAAAAAAAGATTAAAAATGGTACACCTGTATGGGGCACTTACCATCAGTGGAGCTTTCAGGACTGGAATTTGTTCTGGGTGAGTCAGTGAGTGGTAAGTGAATGTAAATGCCTGGGACATAACTGTACCACTTGTAGACTATAAATGCTGTACATTAAATTTACTAAAAAAAATTCTTCATTCCATAATAAATTAACTTCAGCTTACTGCAATGTTTTTACTTTATATAAACTTTTTCTTTTTTAACTTTTTTACTCTTTTATAATAACTCTTAGCTTAAAACAAATACATTGTTACAACTGTACAAAAAATATTTTCTTTCTTACATCTTATTCTATTTCTAATTTTTTCTACTTTTTAAACTTTTTTGTTTAAAACTAAGACACAAACACATGTTAGCTAGCCTAGACCTACACAGGGTCATGACCATCAATATCAGTCTTCCACCTCCACATTGTGTCCCTCTGGAAGGTCTTCAGGGGCAATAACATTCATGGAGCAGTCATCTCCTGTAATAGCAATGCCTTCTTCTGAAATATCTCTCAAGGCTGTTCTTGAAGCAGCATCTATCATTCCTTTCAGAAGTATGTCCGTGATGGTTTGCTTGGTTTCTTCCTTTCCTTTTTTCACTCATAGATTTACTTGTAAGCAGATAATACACCATGAACATTCTTCCCTATTAATGAAATATTTTGCTGTTGGGGGATCTATGTTTTTACACTTTTTAAAGAGCTTGTTAAGATCTACAAAAGCTTCTGTTAAACCCTTCACTGTGAATTTTCTTGAGGGTGTTTTTCTACTCTTACTGTTTTCTTTTCTCTTACCTATTCTTCAGTTTTATGTTCCTGTTCTGGTTCCAACAACTCTTTATTAGTCAATTCCTCAGAAACTGCCTGTAGGAGCTCCTCAGTGTCACCCCCATCCATACCCAGGTTAAAGTTGTTTGCCACCTCAATCATAGTCTTGTTGACTTTTGCATACACCTCATCCTTACTAAATCTTTTGAAATCATGGACAAAACTCTTGAGAGTCTTCTTCCAGATGTTATTCATACACACCTTGGTGACATAAACCCAATGTCTTCCTCACAATACCTTGGGCAAAGGTCCTCCCAAGGTAGTAGGCCTTAAAATACTCTATACTCCTTGATCTGTGGTTTGGAAGGGAAAAACACCACTTTAATATGGGAATGAAGATCACCAGTTAAAAGAGGATGTACAGGAGCATTACCAACAATAAGCAAAATCTTGAAAAGTATGTTATGTTCCAAACAGTAATTCTTCATTCCATGGTATAGCAACACAGGAGGACAGCTTGTAAGAGGGTCATCCATGACTTGTCATTGCTCCTATAATACAATGGCAGTGTGTGCTTACTGATATGCTTGAAGGTCCTGGGGTTCTCATTATGCCAGATTGAAAAGGGTTTCCATCTGTAGCCTGAAACATTGCCCCCAAGCAAAACTGTTTTCTTGTCCTTAAAAGCCTTGAAATATGGTATTGACTTGGCCTCTTTGTAGATAAAGTTCCTTTCAGGCATCTGTTTCCAGGGCTTCTGGGCTGCCAGAGGGATGTCTGACTGCCAGCTTAGGCTTGATCACCTGGGGAGTGGGCCTAAGCCAGCAGGTGGACATCCCCCAAGGGTTCCCATATTGCAAGAGGGCACAGACTGGGCTGAGGAACCAACCCAAGTGCACAAATTTTTGTGCACTGGGCCTCTAGTTAGTGTAGATAAGCCAGTAACATAGTCATTTATTATCATTATCAAGTATTGTGTATTGTGCATAATTGTATGTTCTATACTTTTATAAGACTGGCAGTGCAGTAGGTTTGTTTATACCAACATCACAACATGTAAATAATTCATTGTGCTATGACATTAGGACAGGTGTGACATCACTAATCAATAAGAATTTCAGCTCCATTATAATTTTATGTGATTATTGTAGTATATGCAGTATATCATTGATCAAAACATAATATCATTATGCAGTGGAGAGAGAGAGAGAGAGAGAGAATCAGTCTGGTGGTGGTAGAGATATTTACTTAGATATTATAATATGTAGATTTTTTATGAGAAATAATTATTTGTAATTTAAGCCACTCAATTGAGAGTTGTTTTTTTTTTTTTTTGTTAGAGCAGCCCAAGATAACTAAGACCCTTACAAAGCTCACAATCTGTGGGAAAGAAAAGTGTTAAATAGTCCCCCCCCCCAAGATAATAAATGAACAGTTTAATATCTTCAATGTTCAATGTCTAAATCTATAAGCTGGACACTAGCTTTCTAATTCACAAAACTGTTTTTAGCATGAATTAGGTCCTCATAAATGCCCCTTTTGGTTTCTTCCAGAACAGATAACAGAAATATATATATCCTTAATCTTTTGGAATTTAAATCCATAAATGAAGTAATGATGCTGTAGCAAATGCAATTCAGGATGAGTCCCGATGTGGTCAGTTCCTGGGGTGTGTGACACAGGGGGTAGATTCTTATAACCTGATAAATAATCTGATCTATGGCATTCTTCTCATCCCTCTGAGTAATCTATTGTAAAAGGTATAGGAGCAGAAATCAGGAAGTATTTTTATTTGGTTTAGTATGATCTGAAGCTTACAGTGCTTCATTCTCACAGAAGCTTTAGTAATATGTAAACGGTTAGAAGTAAGTGGCTCCAGCTGAAAATAATTAGAATGGGAGAGAATTCGGAGAGAGAAAGCAGAGGGAAGAGCAGTTGTGGAGAACTCCATTACCCCCCAGAAAGAAGCTGATTTTCTATTTCATTTGTATGCACACTATGATCACCTCAAACCTCTCTCTTTCCATGCCTCTACCCACCCTATCATTCTCCATGGACAATGAGGGGCAGGTGGTACAGAAAGGTTAATCTGAACTAACTTGTATTTGCTATACTCTTTATGCTGAATTTTTATTGTGTATGTGGTGTAAGTTCTTTGTATAAATTTATTGTGGTGATATTGGTTAATAAAATTATATAGGTTTCAGGTGTACAATTCTATAATACATCATCTATATACTGTACTGTGTATTCACCACCCCAAGTCAAGTCTCCTTCTATCACCATTTATAACCCCTTTATCCACTCCTGCCTCCCCCAAGTCCTTTTTCCCTCTGGTAATCACCATACTGTTGTCTATGATGGGTTTTTTGTTGTCATTGTTTGCTTACTTTCTTCACTTTTGTCACCCAATTCCCCAGGCCCCCTGACCACTGAGAGTGGTCAGTCTGTCCTCTATCTAAAAGTCTGTTTCTATTTTGTTTGTTAGCTTATTTTATTCATTAGATTCCACATATAAGTGAAATCATGTGATACTTGTCTATCCATGACTGGCTTATTTCACTTAGCACAATACTCTCCAGTATTAATACACAACTTTTTAGTCCATTCATCTACTGATGGACACTGGGGCTGCTTCTAAATCTTGGCTATTGTAAATAATGCTGCAATGAACATAGGGATGCATCTATTCTTTCAAATCAGTGTTTCTTCAGATAGATTCCCAGTAGTGGAATCATTGTGTCATAAGGTGGTTCTATTTTCAACTTTTTTGAGGTAACTCCAATCTGCTTTCCATAAGTGGTTGCATTAGTCTGCATTCCTACCAAAAGTGCATGAGGGTTCCCTTTTCTCCACATCCTCACCAACACTTGTTGTTTGTTAATTTATTGATGACAGCCATTCTGACAGATGTGAGGTGATATCTCCCTGTGGTTTTAATTTGCATTTCTCTAATGATCAGGGATGTTGAGCATATTTTCATATATCTATTAGCCATCTATATGTCCTCTTTGGAGAAGTGTCTATTAAGGTCCTTTGCCCATTTTTTAATTGGGTTGTTGTTGTTTTTTGGTGTTTAGTTGTATAAGTTCTTATTAAATTTTGGATATTGACCCCTTATCAGATACATCATTGGCAAATATGTTTTCCCATTCAGTGGGATGTCTTTTCATTTTGTTGTTGGTTTCCTTTACTGTGCAAAAACTTTTTAGTTTGGTAGTTCCATTTATTTAATTTTTCTTTTGTTTCCTTCATCAGAAAAGATATGTCAGAAAAAAATTAGTTTTACAAGAAATGTCCAAGATTTTACCGCCTATGTTTTCTTCTAAAATTTTTGTGGTTTATAGTCTAAAATTTAAATCTTTAACCCATTTTTAGTTTAACCTTTGTGTGATGTAAGAAGGTAGTCTAGTTTCTTTTTCTTCTTTTTTTGCATGTTTTGTCAAATTTTCCCAACACCATTTATTGAATAGTCTTACCCCATTCTATGTTCTTGCCTCCCTTGTCAAATATTAATTGACCATAAAGGCATGGGTTTATTTCTGGGCTTTCTATTCAGTTCCATTTATTTATGTTTCCTTTTAGGCCAATACCATGCTGTTTTATTACTATGCCCTTGTAGTATAGTTTGATATTAGTTAGCATGATTCCTCCAACTTTGTTCTTCTTTCCCAAGCTTATTGTGACTATTCAGGATTCTTTGTGGTTCCATATAAATGTTTGGAATATTTGTTCTAGCTCTGGGAAATATGCCATTGGTACCTTGATTGGAATTGTATTGAATATATAAATTTCTTTGGATAATTTGAACATTTTAATGATGTTAATTCTTCCTATCCATATGAACAAGGTGTATGCTGTCACTTATTTTTATCTTCCTCAATTTCTTTCTTCAGTGTCTTATCATTTTTCAAGTATAGGTCTTTTACATCCTTGGTTAAATTTATTCCAAGGTGGGGTGTTTTTGTTTGTTTGTTTGTTTGTTTTTATGCAATTGTAAATGGGATCATTTTATTACTTTCCCCTTCTGTTAGTTCATTATTGGTGTATAGAAGTACAAATGATTTCTGGATATTTTTTTGTATCCTGCTTACTGAAATCTTTCATCACTTCTAGTATTATTTTTGGTGGAATCTTTAAGGTTTTCTACATACAGTACCATGACACTGAAAATAATGACAGTTTTACTTCTTCCTTTCCAATTTGGATGCCTTTTATTTCTTCTTTTTGTCTGATTGCTATAGCAAAGACTTCCAGTACTATCTATGTTATATAATAAAGATGTAATATGCAAATGGTCATTACATAAAGAGTGACCACATAACGACCAGATCATGGATCAGCAGGAGGGTGGGGCAGCGAGCTACAAGCACATGGTAGAGTGCTACAGGAGGGGACAGGACAGAAAATTATGAGTGTGGGAGAGAAGGGGGGAGCTACTGTAGGGTGGGGAGTAGGCAGAGAGCTACAGGAGGGTGGCAGCAAGCTACTGGCTACAAGTGGGTGGCAGAGAACTCAAGTAGGGGGCAGGGCAGCAAGCAATGAGGTGGGGCGGGAGGGAGGGAGGTGGGGTGGGAGGGAGGGAGGTGGGGGGAGCTACAGGAGGGCAGGGCAGTGGGCAGAGAGCTACAGGAGGGTGGCAGGTGAGCTACTGGTGCACAGTTTCATGTGCAGGGCTACCAGTATGTATGTAAAAGTGTAAGTGACCATCTGACCATTTGACCATTTGACTGTTTAATCGTTCAACCAGTAGCTATGACACACTGACCACCAGGGGGCAGAAGCTCAATGCACAGGCATAGAAACATGGAAGAGACTGATGAATATCAGATGGAAGATAGGAGGATGGGAAGAGATTAACCAAAGATTTTATATACATTCTAGAGGCCCGGTGCACAGATTCACACACCAGTGGGGTCCCTCAACCTGACCTGCATCCTCTAGCAATTTGGGACTCCTTAGGGGATGTCAGACTGCCAGTTTTGACTGTGCACCAGGCTGGTGTCAGCCTGACCCCTGCAGGCCAGGCCGAGAGTCCCCACTGGTGTGCAAACCCATGTACCGGACCTCTAGTATTGAATAAGAACAGTGAAAGTGGACATCTATGTCAGGTTCGCAATCTTAAAGGAAATGCTTTTAGATTTTGCCCATTGAATATGAAGTTGACTGTAGGTTTGCCATATACGGCCATTATTATGTTGAGGTATTTTCTCTCTATTCCCATTTTTTGAGAGTTTTTGCCATAAATGGGTGCTGGATTTTATCAAATACTTTTTCTTCATCTATTGATACAATCATGTGATTTTTATCCTTCATTTTGTTTATGTGGTATATTTATTGATTTTCTGCTTTGTACCAATCTTGCATCCCCAGAATAAATCCCACTTGATGTATGATCTTTTTCATGTGTTGCTGGATTCAATTTGCTAATATTTTGTTAAAGATTTTAGCATCTTTGTTCATCAGAAATACTGGCCTATACTTTTCTTTCTTTGTAGTGTCTTTATCTGGTTTTGGCATCAAGATAAAGCTAGCCTTATAAAAAGAGCTTGGAAATCTTCTCTGAAATCCAGTTCAGGACTTTTGTTTGTTGAGAGTTTTTTTTGTTTGTTTGTTTTTTCCTCTTTTATTTATTTATTTTTTTAATTTAAATTCTTTATTGTTTAAAGTATTACATAAGTCCCCTTTTTTTCCCACTGACCTCTCCCCGGCTGCTCCCATCCCTCGGGCACATGCCCTCACCCCACTAGTGGTTATGCTCATATGCACACATACAAGTCCTTTGGTTGATCTCTTACTACCCCCAAGCCCCTCGCCTTTCCTCTTAGGTTGGATGGTCTGTTTGATGCTTCTGGCTCTATTTTTGTTCATTTATGTTGTTCATTATAATCCACAAATGAGTGAGATCATGTGATATTTATCTTTCTTCAACTGGCTCATTTTGCATAGCATAATGCTCTCCAGGTCCATCCACGCTGTTGCAAATGGTAAGATGTACCACTGTTTTTTAAACCACTCATTTGCTGATGAGCACTCAGGCTGTTTTCAAATCTTATCTATTGTAAATTGTGCTGCTATGAATATAGGGATGCATATATTCTATCTGATTGGTGATTCTAATTTATTGGGATATATTCCTAGAGGTGGAATTCTGGATCAAATGGGAGTTCTGTTTTTAAATATTTGACAAAACTACATACTGTTTTTCACAGTGGCTACACCAGTCTGCATTTCCACCAGCAGTGCACAAAAGTTCCTTTTTCTCCACATCCTCGCCAGCACTTGACATGTTGATAGCTATTCTGACAAGTGTGAGATGGTACCTCACTGTCATTTTTATTCGCATCTCTCAGATGATTAATGACTTAGAGCATGATTTCATATGTCTCTTGGCCTTCTGTTGTGTTCTCTTTTGAAAAATGTCTATTTAGGTCTTTGGCCCATTTTTTTATTGGATTGTTTATCTTCCTTTTGTTAAGATGTATGAGTTCCCTGTATGCTTTGGAGATTAAACCCCTTATCGGAGATAACATTGGCAAATATGTTCTCCCATGCAGTGGGCTTTCTTGTTGTTTTGTTGATAGTTTCTTTTGCTGTGCAGAAGCTTTTCATTTTGATGTAGTCCCATTTGTTTATTCTCTCTTTAGTTTCCATTGTCCTAAGAGCTGTATCGGTAAAGAAAGGGTAAACAAGTTTGATGAACCTCTAGCCAGGCTCACCAAGAAACAAAGAGAAAGGACTCAAATAAACAAAATCAGAAATGAGAGAGATGAAGTAACAACTGACACCATAGACACACAAAGGATTATAAAAAAACTCTACTCCAACAAATTGGACAACCTAGACCAAATGGGCATATTCCTAGAAAAATACAATCTTCCAAAACCCAATCTGGAAGAATAAAAAAACATGAATAGGTTGATAACTACTGATGAAATTGAAGCAGTAATAATAATAATTTAAAAAACTTTCAGCAAACAAAAGCCCTGGTCTGAATGGGCTTCACTGTGGAGTTTTACCAAACATTCAAAGAAGAACTAAAACCTATCCTCAGACTATTCCAAAAAATTCAAGAGGAAGACACACTTCCAAACTCTTTCTGTGAAGCTGGCATTACCCTAATCCCAAAATCAGATAAAAACACCACAAAGAAAGAGAATTACAGGCCAATATCACTGATGAACATAGATACTAAAATTCTCAACAAATTCCAGCAAATCGGATCCAGCATTACATTAGGAAGATTACACAGCATGACCAAGTGAGAATTATTCCAGGGATGCAAGTCTGTTATAACATCCACAAATCAATAAATGTCATACATCACATAAACATATTGGGAGAAAAATCTCATAATCATATCAATTGATGCAGGAAGAAGCATTTGACAAAATCCAATACACTTTCTTAATAAAAACTCTCAGCAAAATGGGAATAGAGGGATCATACCTCAACATAATAAAAGTTATATGATCAGCCAATATCATACTCAATGGGCTAAAACTAAAACTGTTTCACCTAAGAACAGGAACATGACAGGGAGCCCACTTTAACCATTCTTGTTTGACGTAGTATTGGAAGTGCTAGCCATAGCATTCGGACAAGAAGAAGAAATAAAAGACATCCAAATTGGAAAAGAACAAGTAAAACTGTCATTATCATAAATAACATGATATTATAGATAGAAAACCCTAAAGACTCTAGTCTACTAGACTTACCAAATGAATTCAGCAATGTAGCAGGATACAAAATTAACACCCATAAATCTATGGCTTTTTTATACACCAATAATGAACTCACAGAAAGAGAGAGGGAAAAAAAAATCCCATTTACCATTGCAACAAAAAATTAAGATACCTAGGAATAAACCTAACTAGGGAAGTAAAAGATCTGTACTAAAAAAACTACAGGACATTGAAAAAAGAGATAGAGGAAGACATAAACAAATGAAAGAACATACCGTGTTCATGAATTGGTAGAATCAATATCATTAAAATGTCCATACCACCCAAAGCAATCTATAGATTCAATGCAATACCCATTAAAATACCAACGGCATATTTCGCAGACCTAGAACAAACTCTCCAAACATTCATATGGAACTTAAAAAGACCCCAAATAATGGACACAGACACCAGGGGGATGAGGGCATGAGTGGGAGCATGGGGGGGGGCAGCAATTGGGGAATAAGAACACATATGTAATACCTTAATCAACATAGAAAAAAAGAACGTGATATTAAAATGTAGCCTATTATTTGCAATATATAGTATGGTCCTCACTCATAAAGTATAAAATAAATATAAAACATCAAAAATAAATAAAATAAAATAAAATAAAAAGACCCCAAGTAGCTGCAGCAATCTTGAGAAAGAAAAGCAAGGTTGGAGGGATCACAATACCAGGTTTCAATCTATATTACAAAGCCACTATCCTCAAAGCTACCTGGTACTGGCACAAGAACAGACATACAGATCAATGGAACATAACAGAGAACCCAGAACTTGACCCAAGCCACTATGCTCAATTAATATTTGACAAAGGAGGCAATTGCATATAATGGAGTCAATACAGTGTCTTCAATAAATGGTGCTGGGAAAATTGGACAGATACAGGCAAAAAAATGAAATTTGACCACCTACTTACACCATACACAAAAATAAACTCAAAATGGATAAAGGACTTAAACATAAGATGGAACCATAAAAATCTTAGAAGAATCCAGAGGCAGCAAAATATCAGACATACCTCGTAGCAATATCTTCACTGAGAGTTTTATTTTATTATTACCACCTTAATTTCAGTAGTTTTAACCTATCTCCTCGGATTTTCTGATTTTTCTTGATTCAGTTTTGGAAGACAGTATGTTTCTAGGAATTTATCCATTCTTCCAGATTGTCTAATTTGTTGGCATATAGTTGTTCATAACATTTTCTTACAATCCTTTGTATTTCTTTGGTGTCAGTGGTCATTATCCTCTTTCATTTCTGATTTTATTTGGGTCCTTTCTCTTTTTTTCTTGATGAGTCTGGTTAAAAGTTTGCCAATATTGTTTATCTTTTTAAAGAACCAGTTCTTGGTTTCATTGATTTCTGTATTGTTTCTTTGGACTCTTTTGTTTATTTCTGTGCTGATCTTTGTTATTTCCTTTCTTCTGTTCACTTTGGCTTTGTTTATTGTTGTTTCTTCTAGTTCTTTTAAGTGTAAAGTTAGATTGTTCATTTGAGCTTTTTCTTGTAATGCTATGAATTTCCTTCTCAGGACTGCTTTTGCTATATCCCATAGTCTTGGGTTGTTGTGCACTCATTTTAATTTGTTTCAAGGTAACTTTTGATTTCTTCCTTGCTATAATTGTTAACCCATTCATTGTTTTGTATTGTGTTATTTAGCTTCCATATCTTTGTGTTTTTCAGTTTGTTTCTTGTGATTGATTTCTAGTTTTATACCACTATGATCAGAGAAGATGCTTTATATAATTTCAAGCTTCTTAAATTTATTGAAATTTGATTTGTGTACTAACATGTGGTCTATCCTAGAAAATGTTCCATGTACACTTGAAAGGAATATATATTTTGTTGCTTTAGGGTAAAATGCTCTGAAGATATCAATTAAATCCATCTGATCTAATGTGTCATTTTTTGCCATTGTTTCCTTACTGATTTTCTGTCTGGAAGTTCTATCATTGATGTCAATGGGGTGTTAAAATTACCAACTATGTATTACTATAGATTTTTCCCTTTATGTCCATAAAGATTTGCTTTATATATTTAGATGCTCCTATGTTGTGTGCATAAATGTTTACAAGGGTTATATGCTCTTGTTGGATTGATCCCTTTATCATTATACTAGGGACCCAGTGCACGAATTTGTGCAACTTGAAAGGAACTGTGGGCCGTGAGACTGCAGTAGGCACAAGGGTGGGTCTCCGCTCATCCTCTGTGCCCCCACCTGACCCCTCTTGCCATAGCCCCTGGTCCTCTGTCTGTTGGAAGCTCTGCTCCCACTGCTACTGCTCCCACGTGCTGATGGCACCAGCCCCACTCTTACCTACTGACAGTACAGAGCAATTGGGGCTGGGACCAGCGGTGGGTGCAAGCAGGGCTGGTGCTGTCAGTGGGTACGAGTGATGACTGCTGCCCTGATTGTCCCTCAGGAGCAGGGGGATGTGGAGAAGCCCTCAGGGGTGATCGGGGCTGGCAGCTGCCACTCGCACCTGCTGATGGTGCCAAGTGATCGGGACTGGCATTGGACACTGGCAGCAGGTGTGAGCAGTGGCTCCAGTGCTGGCTGCAGGTATGAGTTGAGTAGGGCCGCCACTGGCAGTGAAGCAAATGGGGCCAGTGGCAGCAGCAGGTGCAAGTGCCAGGCAAGACTGCAACATGCAAGAGCAAAGAATTTTCAGTAATCACCAGAGGCTCACCCCAATGACAGCGACTGGCGCCCAGCCTTGGTCTGGTGCTCCTGCTCACTTGCTCCACCATCTCACCGTGGCCAATGCCTGCCATGTTCTGCACATGCCCCCCTGGTGGTCAGCGCATGTCATAGTGAGTGGTTGTTCAGTTGTTCTGACTGTTCCACTGTTTGGTTTATTTGCATATTAGCCTTTTATTATACACGATAGTGTTCTTCTTTATCTCTTACTATAGAAAAGTCTATTTTGTAAGATATAGGTATTGCTACTCCAGTTTTTTATTTCCATTTGTTAATCTTGCTTATCTTTTTTAAAAAAAAAACAACAGGTCTTGATTCTTTGAAAAGAAAAAGCTTTTTCCATCTCTTTACTTTTAATTTGTTGTATCTTTCATACTGAGATGAGTCTCTTCTAAACAGCATATTCAGCTACCCTATGTCTTTTGATTGGAGCACATAGGCCATTTAACGTGATTATTAATAGGTACGTATTTATTCTTTTAATCATGTTCCTCTGTTTTTGTTTTTGTTTTGTTTTTTCTTCTTCTTCTTCTTCTTCTTCTTCTTCTTCTTCTTCTTCTTCTTCTTCTTCTTCTTCTTCAAGAAACCCCTTTAACATTTTTTTGTAATACTGGTGTGGTGGTAACAGACTCCTTTAGCTTTTCATTATCTGAGTTGCTCTTTTTTCTCCTTTGATTTTTAAACAATTGTCTTGCTGGGTAAAGTATTATTAGTTGTACATCCTTGCTTTTCATCACTTTGAATAATTCATGCCAATCTCTTCTGGTCTGCAATGTTTCTGTTGAGAAATCAGCTGACAGTTTTATGAGAGCTCCCTTGTAGGTAAGTCTTTTCTTGATGCTTTTAAGATTCTCTCTTTGTATTTAATCTTTGACATTTTTAACTATGATGTGTCTTGGTGTGGTCCTCTTTGGGTTCATCTTATTTGGGACACTCTGTGCTTTTTGGGCTTATGTGCCATTTTCTTTCACAAGGTTAGGGAAGTTTTCAGTCATTATTTATTCGAATAGGCTCTTGTTCCCTTGCTTGCTCTCTTATCCTTTTGGTACCCCTATGATACAAATATTGGTATACTTCATGTTGTCCCAAAGTTCTCTTAAACTATCATCTTTTTATTTATTTGAGAGAGAGAGAAAATGAGAGAAACATCAATCAGTTGCCTCCTGCACATGTCTTGACAAGGAATCAAGACTGCAACTGGAATATATGCCCTGTCCAGGATTTGAACCCACAACCTTTTGATGTACAAGATACACTCCAACCAACTGAGTCACACTGGCCAGGACTGCCCTCATTTTTCTTTTTTAAAATATATTCTTATTGATTTCAGAAAGGAAGGAAGAGGGAGAGAGAGATAGAAACATTAATGATGAGAGAGAATCATTGATTGTCTGCCTTTTGCACACCCCCACTGGGGATCAAGCCTGCAACCCAGGCATGTGCCCGACCAGGAATCAAACTATGACCTCCTGGTTCATAAGCTGACACTTAACCACTAAGCTAGGCCAGTCAGGCTTTCCTCAATTTTGTCTAATATTTTTTTCTTTTTCTGGTCTGATTGGACATGTTCTGCTACCTTTTCTTCCAAATTGCTTAATTGATCCTCTGCTTCAACCAACCTACTGTTTATTCCTTCTAGTGTATTCTTCATTTCTGGCTGTGTTTTTTAATGGTTTTTATGTCCTTTTTTATGCTGTTATAGTCCTCACTAAGTTTCCTGACCATCATTGTAGCCATTCATTTGAACTCTATCTGGTACATTGTTGCTTCCATTTCATTTAGCTCCTTTTATAAAGATTTCTCTTGTTCTTTCATTTGTGGTATGTTTCTTTGTCTTCCTATTTTGTCTGCCTCTTTGTGTTTGTTTCTATGTATCAAATAGATCTGCTATGACTCCCAGTCTTGATAGGGTCACCTTATGTAGTAGGTGGGACCCGGTGTTGCAGTCTCCTGGGTCACTTGAGCTGGGTGCTTCAAGAATGTTCCTTGTGTGGGTTATGTGGGCCCTTCTGTTGTAACTGTGTCTTGATTGCTATTGGCCCATTTGTGCATGGAGTCATCCCTCAGGCTCACTGACTATGAGGATCCTCCCTAAATACAGTGTATGAGCTGCTGTGCAGGTGCTGATCACACAAAGTGGAATTCGCCTCAGCAAGGTCTAGTGCCTGCTGAGAGCTCCCTTTGGATATGCTGCTTATGACGTTAATTGGATCCTGCTCTGCTGTTTGAAGCTGGCCACTGGGTGTATTTATTCTGGGCCTCTTGGGAGGGACTCTGTTGCAAGTCAATGTCAGATGCTGCTGTGACTGAGCCTGAGAAACCTGTCTGGAGCTACAAAGCGATTCATAGTTTGTGGCTGCCTCTGCTGGGCTTGAGTGTGCATGGGAAGGACGAAGCTGCACACCAACACTGGGTTTTACCAGTGCCAGGTCAGGGCTAGTCAGCAAATGGCATAAAGGAACCCTGAGGTCTGCCTCCTCCTATCTCTGCCTGCCAGCTGCCTGTTAGGTTCATCACTGAAAGAGCCTCTGGTGGTTGCATGAAGTAGATTCTCAAGTTGCTTAAGGTAGATTCTCAGTGAGTCACCAGGGAGGGGTGAGTGGTTTTTACCAGATCCATACAGGTTCAATCTCAGTGCCAGTGCTGGGTCTGAGGCCACTTAGCAAACATCCCAGGGAATGCCAAGTCTAGCTGCCACCTGCTGGGTGCCCACACACCTTTGTAGTAGGGTGGAATCTTAGGGAGTTTGTCAAAGGGAGGCCAGAAGAGTTTATCAGGCCCAAACAGACCAAGATTTGGCCCAGTGAAGGGAGGACTCTGCATTGGTCATAAGCACAAGGCAAAAATTTCCCCTGTACTAGGGCCACACAATTCAGACTGTCCAAGATTCTAGCAGGAGCCCCATCTCATCAGTGCAGGGCCACCAGGAGTTGGAAGAGGGGGAGGTACCAGTCAGGCTTTGGGGTAGGTTCAGGGACTAGCTCCTCCCCCAGAGCCACACAATTCAGTCTGTCTCAGATTCTGCCCAGACCTAGGCAGGGCCGAGCCACCAATCATTGGGAGTGTGGGGCAGCCAGGAGCCAGAGTGAAATTAGCAGATCTCCCATGAGAGGGAGCCCCCACTTAAATTTATAAGAAAGTGGGGTAAATTGCTCCATCCCAAAACCACACAACTCAGTCACTGACACCTCTTAAGTCTGCTCAGACTTTTATACACCAGCCCAGGCAGCTGACTCTGCAGAGTGGGGTTCAGAGGGTGGGGCTATTGCATTCCCCCAGGCTGATGCCATATGGAGGAGCTGGGGCTCCACTCAAGAATGATATTGCTGCTCTAGTCAGTTTGGCTCAGTGAATAGATAGGGTGTCAGCCTGCAGACTGAAGGGTCTCGGGTTCGATTCTGGTCAAGGGCATATGCCTGGATTGTGGGCTTGATCCCTAGTAGAGGGCAAGCAGGAGGAGTGGATCAATGATTCTCTCCCATCATTGATGTTTCTATTTCTTCCTCTCCCTTCTTCTCTGAAATTAATGTTTTTTAAAAAAGATGTTATTTGTGGTGCAGGAGAGTGACTCAGCATGGGGGTCTTGGTGGCTATCCCTTTAGCTTTCTCCCCAGAGCCACAAACCACAGTCTCTCCTTACATGCCTCTAGTCCGCTCCGCTCTCCTTCTGCCAAAGCAAGGTGAGTGAGTAACTGTGAATGAGATTTTGTGCATCGGGCTCCTGTCTCTCCCTGATGGATAGAATCCCTTCTGATTTTCACAGCCAGATGTTATGTGGGCATCTCTTCCCAGCTCTGGTGCTCTGGACTGAAGAATCTAGTGTGGGGACTGAAACCCCATACTCCGTAGATGGAACTAGCCAAATCTTGGTCTGTTTGGAACTTCTGCAGCTAAGTTATCCCTCCAAGATTTCAGCCACTGCCGCTGGGATTGGGCCCATGCCTTTCTGCGTCTCCGCCCTTCACACTCGTCTCAGTTTGGCTTCTTCTGTAAATCCTTGGTTATAAGACTTCTCTTCAGGTAGTCTTCAGTTGGTTCCTCGGGTTGATTGTTCTATGCTTCCGTTTTAATTCTAGTTTGGTGCTGGGAGGAGGTGAGTGTAACATCCACCTACTCATTGCCATCTTGGATTTCTCTATGCTCATTCTTTCTCTTAAGTATGAAACTTGAGTTCTCTTTTATTCAAAAAATGTGATTGATTTTAATGTAAGATTGGCATGGGTGGTTGCTGATGATACAGTAATAAATAAAGTAAATTTGGCCTCCCATCCTAGACCTTAAATTCTAGTGGGTGATATTCACAAGTTATTGGTGTGCTAAGAGCTGTACAAGTAGAAATATAGGATACTTCAAAAGCATTTAAACCTAGGAAATGGAAGCCCCAGAGTGGGCCTGGGTGTGGTGGAGGTCAGTAGTGATAGTTCAGAGAAAAAGAAAGGCATGCACAAAGTCACAAAAAAGAAGAGAAAACACTGTCCATCAAAAAAGCTGAAAAATAAATCAAAATAAATCACAAAATTCAAAAAAATAAAAAATAAAGCTTCGTGCCCAGCTGCTGTAGCTCAGTAGTTGAGCATCAACCTATGAACCAGAACCAGGAGATCATGGTTCAATTCCCAGGCAGGGCACAGTCCCTGGTTACTGGCTTGATCCCCAGTGGGAGGCAGTCGATCAATGATTCTCTCTTATTATTAATGTTTCTCTCTCTCTCCTTCTCCTTTCCTCTCTGAAGTTAATAAAAATATATTTTAAAATAAAACAAAATCCTTGATGGTGAAAAATGGATTAGATATAATATGTTTGAAATGCCACATCTAATTGGAGACATGGAATAGACAGGGGCATAGATGGGCTTGCAGTCCAGGAGAGAAGTCAGGTTTAAACATACAGCTTTCTCATCTATCTAGTGGTCTTTTCTTCATCACAATACTCTTAAGAAATACATTAGTTGGAAGGCAATGGGAATACTTGGTGGTTTTATTAAAGAGTTGCCACTAATGTAGAGGAAGTCTGAGGTTAGAAGAACAAAATTATATTTTTCCTGCTATTGTATTATCTTGCTTTAGAAGGCCTTTGTTTTTTGATGTCTGCTTTGCTATCAATTGAAACCTAAAAGAGGACTCATCCTTTGTCTGGGCAAGTAGCTACAAACTCGGGGCCTTATGCTAACAAAAGCTTTTATTTCCTTTGTTGAAAGTTCTTTGTCATCATTTTCCAACTAGAATTGCTATTTACCCACTGACTTGTAAAGCAGGAGTCAGTGTTAGATTAACGCTCAAAAGTTAACATTTGCCAAATTTAAAGTCTGTATCACAAAATTATAAACAAAATAAATTATTTTATATCTACATTGTATTTCCATATGCCTCACCCCAATTACAGTGAGAATAAACAAAAATTTTCAATATTCTGATAAGCAAAAAAAGTTGGAGACTTACAAAGAAGTACTTATATATTTTTTTTAAATATGAGTCAAGATCTATCCAGTCTCTTTTGTCACATTAGAAAAATCTCTTTTTGCCTCAACAGTCTGCAAACATCTTCTCATGTCTTTCCCAAGTTTCAGTAGCTTTAAGGACAAATGACATCAACAATCACATTTTTACTAAGTCTCTCTCAAGCACTAAACCTCTCTTCTGGTTTTCCATCTGAGTTTCAAGAATTATATCTTCTTCCTCTTGTTCTGTCTAATTTTTACATAGTTTTCTTTTCTGTTCTTTCAGCTTGTAACTTTTTGCATGGTGTCCCAGTTTTTCACAAAAGTATTCTCTAGATATGAAGCGCCTTTATTTTTTAAAAGTTGGGCATAAAGTTTCATAAAAATAACAACCCAATAAAAATAATTACTGGAATTTCAACTATAAATTTTTTATCTTACTCATATATCAATCATTAAA
>PVJC01016233.1:0-33963 GCA_004026665.1 Murina feae | reverse complement strand
TTCCTATCCTCTGCCTCTAACAGGTCCAATTCATCCTTCAAAATAGGACCAGATTCATTTTCCAACGCCATCCCCAATCATATCACCTTCCTGTTCAAACCCTTCAGTGGCTCCATTCACATTCACGGCATAAAAAATACCCTGATGCTAATTCAAATGAGCAATTATAGCCCAAGAAATAGAAGATCCCTAAGAAGCCAACGTCTTAAAAGCTAAAGGAAAATAAGAATTAATTGGCAATTAATTACTAGCATCCATTTTACCATGCTCCATTTTGTTAAAATATTGCATTAAAATGGAACACAGATAATCATATATATAAATAATCAGATGTCTCCAATTAAACACAGGAGATAGAGGTATAGACACTGTGGGACCAGATAGCACTTAATTAAAAAATTTCAGAAGGTGATAGGCATTAGGGGTCAAAGAACCTCCTGCCTTTAGAGTGATTTTCAGGTTTTGTCCACTGATTTCACATTTCTAGAAAAACAAACTATCATTCTGTTTGAGTAGAGGCTTTGTATCCTAAAAGTCTAGAGGTAATTCTGTATCCCAGCTGGAATACCATAGACCTTGTCCACAATTTTTAGAGTAATCTCAAAACAGAGGAGCACATGCAAAATGAATCATGGTCATAACATGGTTTACAAAGGAACAGAGACTGACAACAGATTCTGGTCTAGCAATCTATAGGTGTTGGCATGACAATAAAACTATATATAGTAATATGGAAATGCTTAAGTCCATTAAAGCAGGAATTATGCATAGGTTTATATAGTATGTGTTAGAAAAAGATCACTAGCACCAAGCAATACATTAGCTCTTCTTTTTCCTTAGTATTCACTTTTTCCCCCCTTAGTGAGACATAGGGCATTATTGGTTATAAAAATTTCTCATTCTTTTATAGTAGAATGAGAAATACATCATAAACTATGTAGATGCTGTGATATACACAGAGCGTATTCCAGATTCAAGAAAATAAGACATGTCCCACCACCTCTCCCATTCCAAACTCAGGAATATGCTTTGCTGTAACAAACTATTGTTAATGTGGCATTGCACTACCAAGCAAGAGAGAGTCACACGGTGAGATAATAAAGTAGAAATTCATGACATGTAATTGCTCTGAAGTCTGGTGGTGTCGGCAGTCTGTCCTGAGGTGTTTGATTCTCCATGTATTTTCAAAGGGGCCCACGGCATCAGTGCAGACTCCTGCCTGCCGCTTCAGTCTTTTGTGATCTCCCTTCCATGGCAGTATTTTGTGATCACTCCTTGGAGTGTGCTAAGAAATCTCACAGTCAAAACAATTGTTTGAACATATGGTTACTATCTCAAAAAAATACAAACTTAAAATTCAGGGTCAACTTCAGTGAAAAGAGTTAAAGCAACAGGTATTCAACTATATTTTTAATGATATTTTTATAATATTTCATATCATAATAGCAGACCTCATTTAAATATAAAGCATGAGACGTTTCTTATGATTATGGTATGCACTATTGCTGATTTTATTTATTAACATAAGGCATTTCTGTCATCTCAGTAAGCTGTCTTATCTTACCTTAGAAAGACAGACTTATGGTAATTCATACTTTAAAGAAAGAAAGGAAGAAAAGGAAGGAAGGGGGGAGGGAGGGAGGAAGGGAAAATATTATTCAAAAAAAAGTCATTTTTTCCCTATTTATAGAATTTAATTAACATCAATCCGTTTAATTTTATTGAGCAGCAATATGGTGAGTCACTAGGGGTCGGTAAAATAAAAACTGAAATCCTCATGCCTCCCTTCAGAGTATAGCGCTAAATGGGAGACACCAACAGAAAAATGAAACTCCACTCTCTGGCATAATCAGCACTAAGATAAGGGAGAAAGAGCACAGGAGAGGGAAATCAAAGGATTTCTGGGCAACGGGCTCCCTCTGCACAGGTCTAAGGACCTGAAGGACTTAACCCAGTGAGCAGAGATGAGTTTCCCAGGCAAGTGAAGAGCCATTGCAAAGCCAGGAATTGTGTATGTGAATGAGCAGTGCACTTGGAGGCAGAGGGGGCGAGTCTAGGTCTTTGGGGAAGGTTTGGGTCTCAGCCTCAAAGCTGAGACTGTTTCTCAAAGTACTTAAGAATTACCTGGGACATGTTTTCCCACGAACACCCCATGCTTTCAAAATCAGATCTGCAGTTGTTATGAGCCCTCCGTGGTGTTAAGATCACTGTAGGAGCTTTAAAAAATATATATCCCTCCGAGGCTCCAGCCTCAAAGGTTTTGACTCAGTTTGAGCACAGTATCTCCCCAGATTCTAATGCTCCTTCAAGGTCAGGAATGAATGGTGAGGAGCTACTTTTTAATAAGCTTCCAGGTACTTCTGATTCTCCTTCTCCTTCTAGAATTCCTATCCTGATCCTCAGTGGAGCACAAGTTGAACAATATTTACCAAAGCAATTGCCCTCAAAGTGTGTTCCCTGGACTACGAGCATCAGGATGACTTGGGTACTTGCTAAAAATGCCAATTCTTGGGCTCCAAGCCTAGACTTACAGAATCTAATACTGCAGGGGTGGGCTCAGCAACTTGAAGAGAAACTATTGGATTGGGGATATGGGTTGGATGGCAGGGGGAGGGGGCAAGGAGAAAAGGTGATGTACAAACTTATCTCCTTGAAGCGATAATATAGGACATTTTAATAATTTTTTCTTTTTTCTTGTAATGAGGCACATTTCTACATGAATTGCAAAACAAAAAATATAAAACAGACGACAGATGATGCTTTTAGCTTGCGTTGGTCTGGTATTTGAACCTCTAGTGGCCATCCCATCTTCCTAAGGCATATTATTTATCAAATGCCAGAAAACGAGTGAGTTTAAAATATAAACTCGTAATAAAACCCCTACCCATGTGCTTTCTACATTCTTACTGTTTCAAAATATGTTTGACTTGGCATGACATATTTTGTCTCCCAAAGTTTTTATTTTAAAAAGCAGGGAAGGAATGTCTAATATTATTGAGATAGAGGTATGTTTGGTTAATTCTTTAAAGATCCTCAAAGTTCTTTATTTTCTGTCAGTTTTTAGAAATTCACATTCTTATCAAAGGATAAAAGAGGCTAATTAAATTTCAGTTAAAAATGCCCTGAGTTTTGATCGGCCAGAGTGGCTCAGTGGTAGAGTATCAACCTATGAACCAGGAAGTCACAGTTCGATTCCCGTTCAGGGCACATGCCTGGACTGCCAGCTCAACCCGCAATGGGGGTTGTGCAGGAAGCTGCCAATAGATGATTAATTCTCTCTCATCATTGATCATTGATGTTTCTCTCTCTCTCTCTCTCTCTCTCTCTCTCTCTCTCTCTCTCTCTCTCTCTCTCTCTTCTTCCTTCCCTCCCTCTCCCTTCCTCTCCCTTCCTCTCTGAAATCAATAAAAATATTTATTTAAAGGGGGGAATAAGCACCTTGAGCTTTTATATTATCAGTTATTTCTGGTTTTAGGTTTTCTTTTTTTCCAAAGTAGGGCTGCATGAGCTTTGGAATATTAGAGACATTGGTTCAGATCTGAACACCATAGCTTCTGGCTCTAGGAACTTAGTCAAGGTATTTAATATTGTGGATGTACAATAGAGATAATTCCTCCTTAAATGGTCATCATCAGACACAGATAGAATGATGCATGGGTCACATTGGAGATGTTCAGTTATATTAGTCCTCTTTCCATTTCTCTTAATAGTCACCCATTAACTGAGCTGTCAGGGGAGGAGTTCTCTAGGTTGGGTCTGGAATACCTTGAACCTTTTTTTCTCTTCCCAGTGGTAAGCACGGTATAAAATAAAGAATTCCAGTGAATGATTCATCTCTTGAGGGCATTGGCTAGCAAACTCTATTTACAATAGAGCAAAACACTTATATAAGGATGCAGTCACATGAGTTAATATAAACATTACTAGTAATTCAGCCCAGAAGTCAGTGAATGTTGGACGTGACTTTGAACTCATTCCTTATCTTCTTGTTTGGGCAGCTTCAAAATATTTATAGAACAGATTCCAAAGCTCAGCCACAGTTGTACTAACCCCTCAGTGCACAAGAAAACCACAAGAAAGGGATCTAGAATGGTGCTGCTACCTCCGGCCTAAATGCATATGTGAACCCAGTCGATGTCATAAATGCACATTTGAAAATTATAGTCCATAAGTCTTTATTTGATAAGGCTCCTCAGAATAAACTGAAGGGCCACAACTTGACAAGCTCCCTTTGTGTTTAAAATGACCAATTTTTCTAATTCTGTAGAGGTAATGCTGCCCAATTATCTTATTAAATGAGTTGCAAACTAAATTTTATTCTTGGTTGACGATTTTTCCCACCAATAACTTTAAGCCATCACAAATAAACTAAAAACCAATAGACCTGGGGCTGTACCTGTAATCAAACATATTAATATTTCTATAACATAATACTATATATAAATATTCACTTTAGTAACATAAATAAACACCAAAAGAACCTCACATTCAGTTCATGTTTTACCACAGAATAAATCCAGATCAAGTCAAGTTTCACAATCCAGGGAGAAGTAAAAAACACAGTTTTCAGAACTTTTTGACTTTCAGGTTTCTGGATAAACTATTGAGAGCTTGTAATATATCTTCCTTTGGGGAGTTTTCAATCCTATTTACTATATCCAAAAATTTACACATCTCATGGTCAAAATAACATGTAAGACCCATCGCTCAATCACAAAAGGCTATAAGTTATTTCAAAATCTGCTATCAAACTTTAGACTTATGTTGATAATGCAAGAAGTTTTCATGAGTATTGGCTTTAAATTTGTTGCAGTGCTTTTTAAGTTACTGGTGGGAAAAAATATCAAATGAGGATAAAATTCAGTTTGCCAACTTATTTAATGAACTAGAGGCTTGGTGCACAGATTCGTGCACTGGTGGGGTCCCTCAGCCTGGCCTGTGCCTTCTCACAGTCCAGGACTTCTTGGAGGATGTAGTAGTGCACAAAGTGGCAGGCAGCTGGGGAGGAGCCCAAACCCACTCATCCCAGCCCTGCTGCGCCTAGTAGCACTGCTCAGTAGTGCTGCCGCATAGGCAGGAGAGGCTCACACCACCACAACTGTGCTTGCCAGCTGTGAGCCCAGCATCTGGCTCACATCTGTCAGTTGAGTGGAGCTCCCACGGTGGGAGCACACAGACCACCAGGGGGCAGCTCTTGCATTGAGTGTCTGCCCCCTGGTGGTCAGTGCACATCATAATAAACAGTCACTTGGGTTTTGTATATATAGATTTTTCCAGGGTGGAAATTCAAGGACAATTACTTGTTTATAAATTTATTAAAAAGAATACTTCAAAAGAAGCCACTGGAAATTGAGCTCTGAAAACCTGTTGAGAAGTGATCATGAAGCATGATGTTTCCAGTGCATTCAGTTTTCTATTTTAGATAGCGTTAGAAGCTGTGAGAGCTATGTAGGACCTTACAGGGCCCTAGCATTCAATAATACATTGCTAAGGAGTAGAATATTTACATGGGCTGATGCAAAGGTTTCATGTGACTAATATTTTCTATCTCCTGTGAAAATGTTTTCCTCTTTCTGCCATTTGTCTGCATTTCTCTATCTTCTGTGAAAGTTTGTTTCTTTTTACTCCATACTATGTGGCTTTTCTTTATCTTCTGTGAATGGATGTCTTTCTCTCCCCTTATCCTGTTATACCTTTTTTTTTCTCTCTGTGAATGTATGGCTCTGGTAGCTCCAAGCCCTCACCTATGCATTCCTCCCTCATGGACCCTCTTTATTCCTAAAATTCCCCAAACCTGTCTATTTTATCCCTAAAACTCCTTTCATGACTAATGGGAAAATAAACAATGAGCCAGAATTTCCTGGGTGTAATTATAAAAAACATACTGGCTGGTTATATTCTGAATTTTTCTAACTCTACCTCTGCTCAGAATATCTTTGAACGTGACACTGAGTAGGGCTCTCATAGGCATTTATTCATTCAACCAATCCTTATTTATTAAGGTACTCATTTTTTGCCAGAAAGTATAGTAGGCCCTTGAGACACAATGGTAAAAAAGAAGGCTTTGTTCTGTTTATAATTCAGCAGAGAGATATAAACAGTCTTGAAGGGAAATAATTGAGGTTAGACAGATGAAAAACTAGAGGTTTTTGATCCCATAGTCACCACACTTTCTTAACCTGCTCTGCATTCCTTGACATAATTCAGGATTCCTACCTTTGGATAAGTGGAGAACAGAATGCAGCTAATAAAAACAACTACCAGTTACTGAGTATTTTATACCAGGCCCTTTGCTTAAGCTCAGCTACATAATTATCTCATTTTATCCTCACCACACTCTATTAGGCAAGTACAATTATTGTTCCTATTCTACAAATAAGAAAACCAAAGACAAAGAGAGGACAAGGAACATTTTCAAGCTCGCACAACCAAGATCAGTTCCATAGTCCTTCAATTATTATTCCCAAATACAAAAAGCCCTGGAAAACAAATATGTTTTCTATAATCACTTAGCACTAAATCCTGCCCTGTACTATACAGTCTTTTTATTTCCCACTTAGGAAGAAAATTCCTACATTTATACATTTCTCTACAAAAAGTGACGCACTTGATTAAGGCGTACTGCCTTAGAGTCCTCTGGGAGCATTATGTAATGCATAATATATGCACTGTATTACTTTTCTAAAATAAAAGTAATTCTAGTTTATGAAACACATCCAAGAGTCTTAGGTAAGAGATATGGAATGCTAACTTATTTATCTCCAGGCTATTCTTACCAAACAAGCCCTTACAAATTTCATTTAACAAGTCTATGATACTTAGGTAGTGTGGCCACATAATTCACATCTAAACTTGTGAAAGTAAAAGAAGACACTATTAATAATTACTCAAGGTCAATGGGCACAAATTAAGACGACTCCAGGAAAACCAGATGTACAGTCCTACTGACAACGTGGCCTGAGGAAGCGTGAATAACCAGTAATTGGATGAAGTCATTGCATCCCACCTGAACTGCATTTGGCTCCTCAAGCAATTTGAGGACTTCTACTTCAAGCCCTCAGGAATTTTTAGAAACCTCTTGGCTCTTAGAGGGAGATTTCTAGGTGTGGATGGTCCAGTGTGGATGATCCATGAGTATAGCTGTAAGAAGATTATCTTAACAATTTATACTAGCAGAATATGACAAAATTCAAAATAATACAGTATTAGTGTGTACAAAGATATGATCTAGACTCAAGAAATCAATAGAGCCCTAACTGGTTTGGCTCAGTGGATAGAGCATCGGCTTGTGGACTGAAGGGTCCCAGGTTCGATTCCGGTCAAGGGCATGTACTTTGGTTGCGGGCACATCCCCAGTAGGGGGTGTGCAGGAGACAGCTGATCAATGTTTCTCTCTCATCGATGTTTCTAACTCTCTATCCCTCTCCCTTCCTCTCTGTAAAAAAATCAATAAAATATATTTAAAAAAAGAAATCAATAGAATTTCAGTTACATATGGAAGATAAAAGAGAAAGCAGAATTTAGGAAATTTCTCAGTGTTGTCACTTGGAAGCTTGGAAAAGGATTTGTTTAAGTAGGGTACATAAAAGACAGCATTTCTGGGGAAAATAAGTTGAGATTGTCAATTTTAGGGTGCCCTATGGATACTTCTATATGTACTAGCAGAAAAATTTCGGCACAATTAGGTAATAAACTTCTTAATGGAGGAGTGTTTCTATTATCCCCACCTCTTGCCCCTGAGGGCCTACTACCATGATTTAAACAGTGATTTTGTCGGTTACTTGTAAGAATTCTTGAGGTTTTGACCTCTAGCCCTAATCAAGGATCAGTCCCCTGTTAACTTTAGCACGGTGATAGTAAACTTGAACGCTTACAGTCACGTGCTGTGATCTTAATTTGTCTTTTCTAGATGATCCTCTCTAGCAGGCCAACAGACTCATTGGCACAATGTTCCATTCCAGCCCAGGCTTCATCTTCATGTCATTTACATGAACCTCTGATGCCAACAACCTAACTTCCCAGTATATCTGACAAATGTAATCTGTTAAAATAAATTGTAAAAGACTCTGAAATGGGAGAAAAAAATTATTACATGTCCTAGCTAGGTTTTCTCTACATTTCATTGTTTTTGAGCTATTTTACAATACCAATTATAAAAAATCAACAAAAATGTAAATAATTCTTGCTCACAGAAATGCAAATGATTTGCATGTCTAGTAATATGCAATTGATGATGCCTCTATGAATATAGACCAGTGTTATATCTATTTGTAAATTCATTTCAGGATTTCTAATTGTCTAAATATCTGTTTTTTTTTAATTCACCTTTGAACCATGTTTAACATCTTTTTGCTTCCCTAGTTTGTTAAATCAAATTTTTGTTACATGTTCATTTTATATTGGTATGAGATCGATAAGCTTACCTTTATTCAAAAGATAATCTTTTTAACAAATAATAACAAGAGTTTGACTTAAAAAAAATTTACTATATGTAATACTTTCAATAACAAAGATTATAAATAAATAAATAAATATTTACCGTGTACCAGGTGACATTTTGTTAAATATTTTTGCATACATATTTTTTAATTCCCATAAATATCTTTTTGATATTTTCTACTATTTTCATCATGATCATCTATAATAATCTATAATAATGAAAGCATAATTTGCTAATTAGACAGACGTCCTTCCAGACAACCTTCCGGATAAAGCTGGGGCTGTAAGGGAAGCTCAGGTCCTAGGTGCCAGAGGGAAGCTGGAGCCAGAAACGGTGGGGGCGGGAGGGGGGGTTAAGGAAGGCCTACTCTTGCATGAATTTTGCACATCAAGCCTCTAGTTTTACAGACGAGGAAACTGAAGCTTTATAAGGACAAATAGCTTGCCCAAACTCACTCAGCCCACTTGACTACACAGTTAGCAGTTGTTATACACTTTGATACACTGTCTTAGATTTTGATCAATGTTGACTGCAAAATTTAACAGGGGTCTCAATAATAAAACCACAAGTTTCTATATATTATTTATGTTCAGAAATGATACAGATAAAGAATGCCTGTGAATATATGCATCTTTTTCTAAAAGAAAGTGATTTCACAGTTGTAAGAGTTTACCTACCACTGAACTACAGAAAAAATTCAAATTCCTAGCATACAAAACCCTTGCTAAGTAGACTCCTGCTATTGTGGCAACCACCCCTGGAACTGTTTTCTACAAACCACAGTCCCCTGGGCATACAGACACAGGCTCCTCACATTTCCACTCATTTTATTTTCTTTGCTACTTTGGAATATTTCAAGAAGAAGATTAAGCATTACTTCCTCCTAATGCATTTTCTGACATTCTCACCTCCCTTATATGCCCAGAAATATCCTGGGTATGCTTTGCTATAGTACTTATAACACTGATTTGGGGTTATCTATTTACATGTTTATTTTTTCCACTTCTGGGAGTTTGGAGGGGTATGTCTTGGTTTTCTTTATAATCCTAGAACATGAAACAGTGATTAGTATATAGCAGCTGCTCAAAAAAAATGTATGTTTAATTAAATCATGAATTAATTATATGAAATGATATAAAGATTTCTTTTTTCTCCCTCTAAAGTTGCCATTATATTCTTAGGAATAATCACCATTTCACTGATCTTCTCTCTAAAGAGAAGTGAGAGAATTAATAGACATTAGCTCCAGTACCACACAAACACTGAAAACAGAAAGTAATTTTTGTTGATCTTGGTTAAATCAGGTTCCTTCCATCTTATACAATGTACAAATGGACGCTCAGCTAATACAACTTCATGATGCCCCTTGGAGGTCGTGAGACCACATTCAAACCAATAATGACATCAAAACTGCTATCTATAATTAGTAAGTCAGTTTTTATTATTGCATCACTTTATATCATTTCACTATCTATATATATAAAAGCCTAAGCAACCGTCTGATTGTCCAACTGGTAGCTATAATGCAGACTGACCACCAGTGGGCAGATGCTCACGCAAGAGCTGCCAAGCTGCAGTGACTTGGCAGCTGCAATTCTCAGATGACACACCCAGAACCAGAAAGGAGCCAGCCCAATTCCGGGGTGGGTCACCCAAGAACCGCCCTCTTACAACCCAGGACCCCTCAGGGGATGTCGGAGAGCCGTTTCAACCTGATCCCTGCAGGCCAGGCCAAGTCCACTGGTGCACAAACCCATGCACTGAGTCTCTAGTAAGAATATAATAGTATTTAAATGTTCTAGTCAGCTTTACCAAATATACTAGATCTGCATAATTTGTGATAATTAACTATCTAGTCCACATCATATAATTATGGTATTTTGGAGAGGGCTCCTTAGCCTCACTTGCCCTAATATGAAAATATGCGGGAGATGAAGATAAAAAAGCATTCCAATTTACAAAAGAAGACTTAGTTACTTCATTGCCCTACCCTTCTTTGAATAATTTCCTTCTGTCAAATGCTTAGTCTTTTATTTTAATGATTGTGATTTATTTATTATTTTTGGTAATAACATCTTAGGAGCACTTAAGCCATACTTGAGCTTTTTAGTCTGGGCAGATGTTTGACTCTTTAAAAGGATTGTATTGTGTCTCTAAAAAAGCCAAAATACACAGTAAAAACCGATAAAGGAACTGGTCAAAGGAACATGCATCAATTCATTGGACAAATGGGAGCATGTGGTGAAACTCTGCTTTATCCATGCAGCTGGTTTGCTAATATATGCAAGAGAGGGTAGTTTGGAGGATATTCTCTATAATTATTTCACTTAGAAAGAATGTCCTCCATTCATCCATGGGGGGGGGGGGGGGGTTGCCAGTGTGTGTGATTGCCCAAAATAGAAAATGGGACACAAAGTATGGCTTTTAAATTTGTATCTGTTTCAACTTTAATGCCATCCTATAGGTTTCAATTTCTGGATCAACAAACATTTATTGAATGCCTACTATGGACCACACACTAGGCAAAGAAGCCCCAACACCTAATAGTATGTGAATAGTGCCCACTCACACTGCTCTAACTGATTGATTGTATAGTCCTTTTAAATTCCCTAAAGCTTCTGAAAAGGAGTGTTATTTTGAGGATGTTACTGTGAAGCTCCAGTTCTTTGAAGTTATTAATAAACTAGGGGCCCGGTGCACAAAAATTTGTGTACTCAGGGCAGGGGGGGTCCCTCAGTATGGCCTATGCCCTCTCACAGTCTGGGACCCCTCGGGGGATGTCCACCTGTTGGCGTGCCTGGCCAACCTGGGTGAGGAGTTGATGGCTGTTTGCAGGCTGGCAAAGCTTCCCTGTGGGGACCCTCACCCCATGGGGGTGTGGCCAGTCTGGGTGAGGGGCTCAGGGCTGTTTTTAGGCTGCCCACAGCCCCTTCATGGTTGGGGTCCCTACTGGGGTGGCTGGCCAGCCTGGGTGAGGGGCTGAGGGTCATTTTCAGGCTGCCCACAGCTCCCATTGACCCAATGTCCCAGTGAGGCTGGCTGGAATCAGGTTTCTGAGGTTATTTATCTTCTATAATTGAAACATTGTTGCATTGAGCCGAGGCCTAGGCAGGCAATGAAGCTTCCTGTTTGCTTCAGCTCCATGGCTTCTATAATTGAAACATTGTTGCCTTGAGTAAAGGCCCAGCTGGCCTAGGCAGGCAGTTTCCTCCATCGCTGGTGCAACAGAAGCCTCCGGTTTGCTCTAACTTTGTGGCTGCTGTCCACCATCTTGGCTGGGTTAATTTGAATACAGCCGCTCTGATTGGCTGGTGGGCGTGGCTCGGCTGGTGGGCGTGGCTTAGGTGTAATGGAGTGAGGGTCAATTTGCATATTGCCCTTTTATTAGATTAGATGTTTACATTTGAACATATTTCTTCTATGAACTCATCTTGCTTATAGCTGTAGCAATGTCCACAAGAACATGTTGACTTCAGGACATGCGGCTTTCAGTTATTACTGTACTGGAGGAATTGGCACAGTCCCAAAACACCAGGATATTTGGTGCAGAAGCTTTGTTTATAAACACTTCTTTATCAAGAGAAGGAAGAGAGCCAGTTGTTTTATGGACTCCATCCTTTCATACAAACCCAGGCTACATATTTATATGGAGAGTATAATGGAACACCTCCATTGTGAGGCTGTACCACCACCCAAAACAGAAATTCCCAGCTCTTGAATTCTAGTCTTTTAATAATATTGAAACATATTTAGGAGGGGGAGGGACCAACCATCAGCCACAGGTATGTGCAAGGAAAGGGTCACAGTTAACTACTTAGACACCCAGGATACAGAAAACTAGCTGCGTGATGACAGAGCATAGCCATCAGTATTTGCACTTAATCTTTAAAAGTTATTGATCAGAGACTCTGGGGTCTTTGAAATGAATGTCCTTTTTGAAAATGTTTATAATGGCCCTAACCGGTTTGGCTCAGTGGCTTGAGTCGGCCTGCAGACTCAAGGGTCCCAGATTCAATTCCGGTCAAGGGCATGTACCCTGGTTGCAGGCACATACCCAGTGGGCAGTGTGCAGGAGGCAGCTGGTTGATGTTTCTCTCTCATCGATGTTTCTAACTCTCTATCATTCTCCCTTCCTTTCTGTAAAAAGCAATAAAATATATTTTAAAATAAAAAGAAAAGAAAATGTTTATAATGTTAATTTTCAATGTCAACATGAGGCCTATGAACAGGAAAATGTTCTTTCCATGTTTCTTCAAAGGAGTTGTAAGAAGCCTATAAGCCCTGGCCAGCGTAGCTTAGTTGACTGGGCATCATTCCAAGTACCAAAAGGTTGCCGGTTCCATTCCCAGCCAGGACACATGTCCAGCTGTGGGCTCCATCCCAGTAGCATGTAGAAGACAGCCAATCAATGTTTCTCTCTCACATCAATGTTTCTTTCTCTCCCTCTCCCTTCCCCTAAAATAAATATGTATCTTTAAAAACTAAAACTGTGAGCAAACCACAAAACTTCTATGAGTCCCAGTTTTCTACACCTGTAGAAAGGATGAAATAGTACTCCCATGAGTGGCAAGAGTCTATTGGTACACTTGTGATTCATCCACAATGCAAGGCAGATTACTTATGGCAAAACAAATCAAACACCATTCCAGTTTATTAACAAGATCTGGTGATTGGCCAGGCAGAGAGGTGTGCACATAATTGAAGTCTGGACCTAAATGGATGTTCAATCTCTAAACCCCAGAGCCCTATTAAGAAACTGGTAGTTGAACTATAAGAAAAGTTGTAATGAGCAGAGCAACAAGGGTAACTGGGCTTTAGCTTTGTCTTTGCTTTTTTGTCAAACAAATTATGAGAAGAGGCTGCATAAATGTCAATAAAAATATCCAAGATAGATGCCCTGGACAAACACTTAACTCTCACTTATAAAACTGGGACATAAATGACGTCTATGGCATAGTATTGATGGTACAGAGTAGTCATTATCTAAATGACAGCAAATTACTAAGCAGTCACACTATAAAAGTAGCCTCCCTTCAAGTGTCTAACATCTGGGACATTAACATTAGTTCTTTAGTTTAAGGCCTTGTCCTGCTCGGATAAGAATACAAATGTGAAACTTTGGGAGGAGACTTATCTTGCTATTAGTAGTTATCTTCAGGTCAGTGGAATCTCAGCCCTGACAAAATGAAGGCCAGAGAGTGGAAAGATAATCTTTTGGGGTTGGGAAAAGGTTGGGATGTAAGATGTTCAGAATGAGGATGGAACAAGGGAAAGCTAAACCATTAATGAGTTTAATTAACCTCCTCAAACCTTGGAAAGAGTAAAAAAGAAGCCTTCATTTGATAAAGAAAACACTCACCTGAAAAGGGGAAGAATTATCATCACAGCTTCACTCAGTGTCCCAGGTTTGCACAACACCAGACTTGAGCCCAACATTTATGATAGACTTAATAAAGATAAGGCAGTGTGTCTAAATAAAAGCAAGTCATTTTCTTTCCTCAGTCGCTCTCTCTCCCTCTTCTCTTTCTTCCTTCTTTCTTTCCTTCCATTTTTTCTTCCTTCTTGCCTTCCTCCTTCCTTTCTTCCCTATATATTCACTGGAATTCAGAGGAAGCATATAGCTGCTTCAGGCAATTGTCTGAGTCATTTCAGATTTTCAAGAGGAAATGTTTTGAGGGATAGTTTAGAGATGTGCACAATGGCATGTTGGTTAATATCTAAAATTTTACAAAATGAAATGAAAGGCTCTGTGAAAGCCATCCACCCAAACATTAAAAATATTAAACTATCTCAATGCAGGTAAAGGGAATTAATATGTATTTATTGAAGTTGAATAAATGATATGGGCAGAAACAGCACACAGTGAATTCAGAGTTCATTTCAAAAATGGTATAGAATTCACTGTGTCAGTGCTTTTATCTCCTTTTTACAGAAGCGGAACATAAAAGATTTTGATAAACTTTCTTTCTAGGCTCTATCTTTAAAAAGGGGCATTTCTTTTACTATAAAAATATTAAAAGAATAAAAAATATTAAGGAATAAAAAATATTAAAAGGTAGAATATAAATAGTGCCCCAAAAAAGCAGTGTTTATTAAAATACATTTCATTTTCAAATTGAGCTATCAACTGTTAAAGTGTATATACATTATTTGGGGAGATATATACGCTGAGTGGCCAGATTATCATGACCACCTGATGTTTGTAGGCAAATTAGCTATAATTTCATGCTGAAGTTGCTAGAGGGCCAGACCATTATAAATAGGGAAGCAGGTTGTTTACCACAACAGAAGTGATTTTTTTTTCTGAAAATATGGGTAAATAACACGATTTAACAGCCTTTGAATGTGGGATAGATAGATAGATAGATAGATATAGGTATCTATATCTATCTATCTATCTATCTATCTATCTATATATCTATATCTATCTCTGTATCTATATCTATATCTATATCTATATCTATATCTATATCTATATCTATATCTATATCTATCTATATCTATCTATATCTATATTCATCCCACATATATATACACTGAGTGGCCAAATTATGATGACCACCTCATCAGTACTTCATTGGGCCACCTTTTGCCTTCAATACTGTGGCGATTCTTCTTGGCATTGACTCCACGAGGTGTTGGAAGGTGATGCGAGGAATCTGACACTATGCCTGACGAATAGCACTGTCCAGTTCTGTGAGATTTGATGGTTGTGGAACCAGCTGCCTCATGGCTCTTTTAACTTCATCCCACAAATGCTCAATTGGATTGAGATCTGGTGATTGTGGGGGCCACCTAAGCAAGGTAAAGTCTCCCTCATGTTCTTGAAAGCACTTCTGCACAATATGAGCACTGTGGCATAGCACACTGTCTTGTTGGAAGAAGCCATGCCCATTGGGGTACGCCATCAACATGAGAGGATGAAGTGATCAGCAATGATACTTAGGTATGTTGTGCTATTCAGACGTTGTTCCACACGAATTAAAGAATATATATATATATATATATATATATATATATATATATATATATTCCTGATATCCCTGTTCCTGTCATGAGTTTTTCTTAGAGGAGAGAGCTGCCCCATAGGCTTAGCCATGCCTTCCAAACTTGATGGCTAGTTGTTGTTAAGTATCCAATAATTTGCATATATTACTGACAACAAGGAGCCAACCACTGAGTGCCATTGTCCAAAGAGTGAAATGAGTCTTCCCAACAGCTTGTAGAAAGACTTTTCAAAGCATAATTGTAACTATCTCTATTGCATCTGAACTGTAGATGAGTTTACACTCACTTGTGACCTGAAGAGGTCCTAAGCATACCACCCCAAAGTAGGCCACTCTGATAGAGGATTGCTTTGAGCTGAAGGCAACTGAGAAAAAAACAGACACAGGTCAAGTTCCTTGGCCTCCTTCTATTTACCTGAAAATAGAACATAAATTCCCATTGTGAATGTGTACCTTCATTCCTATACCAGGAAGAGGATAACAACCTCATCACTAGAGAAAAGATGGCACTGACAATCTTTACAAATCTTACAGACCAGCCCTTATTTTTCATTAGTTTCCCCATACATTTACCTTCCTATAATTTGCTACCTCTAGAAAGTTCTTTTCCTTTATCTTGTCACCTCTATAAAATTATTGGGCTTTGCTAAGGAAGATGTTATATTAGCCCAAGTGCTAACCACCTCTTTGAGTTACTCATCACTGAGTATTTCTATATGCATGCATGATGCACATGTTAATAAACTCTGTTTATTTTCTTGTGTTAATCTGTCTTTCATCAATCTGACCTGCAGGTCCTCAGTCTATGAACTAAGATAGGTAGAGGAAAACTATTTTCCCTATAGAACTAAGCTAACAGTGTATGAAGCAAGCCCTTCAGCATGTGGTGCAGCTCTGCCAGAAAACAGTTCCATCTTTAACTACTGATGCACCTGAGATGTCTTCATAGTTACCAATAATTTATGACAGGCAGAAGGAGAGACAAAAAGGGGAGTGAATTTTGGGAATCCCGTGGGATTCTGGTCCTTCTATTAATCTTAAAACTACAAAAATGATGAAAACTAGTCTTTGCTAGTAAGGAAGGCTGAAGGTCAAAGGAAAGAGAGGAAATTCAGAGCTTCAGTTTATCTTAAATGCTTACACCAAGTTCATCTAGCTACATGTTATCGTCATCCAAAGCAGAAATTCATCTCTCCAGTAGCCAGAAACCATCCCCTACTCTACTCCTAGCTAAACATGTACACACACACACACACAGAGATTCCTTTGGGCATTTGATGGCTATTTAAAAGATAATGGAAGCCCCCTTCACACTCCAAGTATATCAGAGCTTGGCATACACCACTTCCTTATATCCTCATTACAACATTGTGAAGCTTAATCACTCCCAGCTTATGATAGGAAACCTGAGGCTTAAGGCCCAAATCACACAGTTAAGCAAGCAGTAGAGACAACATTTAAACCAGGTCTATATGACATATGTTTCCAACCACTACCCTCCCCATGTTGCCAACCATGCGTGATAAGGATGCCTTTAATTTGCCAAAGAGGATATGAGCATCATTTCCATGTGAAATCATTTCCACTTGTCTATATCCAGTTCAGTGGATTAATCAAACTGGAAGAAAAGTAAACTTAAGAAAAAGTTTTATGGAAACCATAAGAATTGAGATTCTAATTCAAATATTTCATGAAAATTATGCATCCCACACTCTTCCTATAACAAGTTCTCTGGCTCTTTATTGAGTTTAGTTCCCATTTGCTGAGACTACACCTCATTAAGCAGAATTCCTTAAAAATAAAAACATCAAAGCAGAACTTGTTTTCTGACCTATTTTTGATGATCATCAAAACAATGAGGTTTCTATGCATTCCTCTCTCCTTTATGCTCTTTCTTTGTGATTACTCCCATCTTTTGTAATTCATTACACCCCGAGGCAATTACTGCATTTTGTGAAATGCACAGCTTTAAAAGGCATTTCCATGCAAAGTTACAGAAATTGAATGTTACATTTCTGAGCAAAGTACCCTTCCTTAGGGCATTGTAATTAGCCTTTTCATGGGCTCTGATGGAGCCAATTTTTTAGCAGTCCAGCAGCCTATTGAAAAGTCCCTGAACATAATTGTTCTTTTTAGACCAGTCCTTCAGTTACTGCCTAAAACAACTTATATCCTGTGTTGCTTTCTCCCTAAACCCAGCTATTGCTCATTTAGCCACTTAGCTGAGAATGCCAACCTTTCATGGAGATAGAAATGAAACATAGATCAATCTGAAATCTCACTGTTTTTGTGAGGTCATATTCCACTTCTAACCAGGACATATCAAAGCCCTGCCCTAAAGCCTTAGACTTTTAAGCCATTTGGGCCAGTTGTCATTGCCCAAAATTCACATTACCCATGAATAAAGCAACTCAGACCCTTCACAACTAAATTTGTACTTTAGTATACATGACCCAAAATTTCATGAGCTTTGTTGAAAGAGTAAAAATTAAAGATTTTTTTGTCTTATTTTATTTAAGTGAATTAATACTTCCAAGAAGTGGATCATAATGGCATTTCTTTGGCTTTAAAAAAAAAACACAATTTTTTTATAAACTGAAGAGCCATTGACCTTAATACTATGTTAGCTCTCTAATAAATTCTTCATAAAAGAAAAGACAAAAGGGATTTCAACACCATTTCAGTCCTTTGCTAAAGAGCAATAACGAAGTGTGTGGTTCAGAGGAGAAATAGAGAGGCCTAGAAAATAACCTCCCAAGAGAAGAACTCCTTTCAAATTAATCAGTTTAAGTACAATTGAAGTCACACACAAGTACTAAATAAGTAAAGAGCCTAAACAATTCTCCCTGTCTGATAATACACAAGTTGCAGAACCTTCTGGAACCCTAATTTTCTCAATGCCTTCTTCAGAGAGCTGTTGAGAAGGTTGTGTGGTTACCTCTGTGAAAGCATTATCAGTGGAAGCTGAGTTCTTGGGCTGTCTCAAGGAAAATAATTTCCTGAAGCTCCCATGGGAGGTTGGGGTTTGATGGAGAGCTTTATTTATAATGTAAAATAAGGGGGTTCTACCTCTACCCTGGCCAGTTTGGCTCAAAAGTTAGAGCATCAGCCTGCAGACCAAAGGGTAATGGGTTTGATTCCTGGTCAAGACCACATACCTCAGTTACAATTTTGATCCCTGGCCCTGGTGTCTCTCATGTCAATGTTTCTCTCTCTTCCCCTACCCCCGCTTCCCCACTTCCTTTCTCCTTTCCACTCTGTCTGAAAATCAATGGAAAAATGCCCTCAGGTGGATAAATAAATAAAGTAATAGACGACAGTGGGGGGGGCAAGGACAGAAGTTGGGGTGGGAAATGGGAGGAGGGGAGCTATGGGGGGAAAAAGAGGAACAACTGTAATAATCTGAACAATAAAGATAAATTTAAAAAATAAAAATAAAAATGCACATGTAATGTAAACCCACAACAGTCAAACTTCAGTTTTTTGACAAATAGTAAAATTTACACCAACCACACGCACAGTTATCTTATGTTTTATATATTTAATAAATAATAAGGTATTTGAAAATAAATTCAAATTTTATCTTAAAAAAAATAATAATAAAAAAATAAAGTAATAGACAACAAACACCTCTACTTCTTTGTGCCTACTCTATAAACTAGTATGGCGAAGGAAACTTATGAGATAATACCTGCCGGAGACCAGTCATTGTCACTCAGTAGAGAAATGTGCCTGAAGGCTGGTCGATCTTAATTCCCCTGAATAGTGGGGGAGCTATTCACTCATAGTTTAGATGGAGACTTTGATAGTTAAAGCAGCCCTCCACCTCTGTTACTGATATGTAAATTCTTGTTGCCTCTTTGTTGTTGGAGTTTCATGCCCTTAGGATAAGGATGTGATTGTGTTCCCCTTTTGCCTTAATAAAAGCTTTGAGCAAGGCCGGTGTGGTGGGCAATCTTACTCACTAGAGGCAAAGTTGCCATGCCTGGTCTCCATTATTCTAAATTAATTTTCTTCTAGTCTCTCTCTCTTCATTTTGCGTGCGGCCTCCTCCAGAACTCGAACCTGAACGGGAACCCTGACCCACGCGGGACGTGTAAGGGGCTCCCGCAAATACCATCTTCTCCTGGTCAACCCTAATTCCTTGTAACATTTGATATTCATGGGCACAACCTCTGACCTTGAAATATCTTCTCAAGTCCGACCTTTTTTTAAATAACTATATAAAATATTTTTTTAAATTAAGGGGGTTCCCCATCTAAGGTCCCATCTCTGTCCATCGCACCAATCTTGTCTTCAGCAGGGCCAGAATTAAGGCCACTACCCAGAATTTCTGTTCCATATTAAAGTCCAGTCCAGCGTCTGGCTAGCTTAGCTTGTGCTCCCAGCTGCAGTCCATTACATGTGGGGTCTGCATGGCCATGGGCTTAAGGCCACGTGGTTATGGAGAGAGAACAGGAAAGCTCACAGGTGAATGCGGGTCACAGAGCAAGAGAAAACAAGAGCGAACCAGTGTGACCAAGAGTAAGGAAACTGTGTGGGGATTTTCACTTTCCAAGATTTTTTGTGCTTGCGATGGCTCTACCCTCCTAACCAAAAATCTTTATCCCAGGCTAGACTGATAGGCAAGCACCTTCCCTTCATCACTTTGACATCACTGTGCATGCAACCCATCTCCCTCTTTGTTCAATTCCTTCCCCCAGAGACCAGTGACTCCCTGGGAAGGATAAAGCCGTAGCTTCCTGGTGAAGCTGCCCAGGTGACCACACTTATAATGTCTGGCATACCTTTGCTCTCTTTTTATTATTAATATAAATAAACTAGCTAATTATGATGACAACAAAAGCTCTCTGCAAACAAAAGCTCTCTGGTTGTGTATTGGTTTGATATGATTTTAAATGCCCTTGTTTATGGCTTTAACAAGGTTGTTTGATGTAAGCATGAAGTTGTTTACATTGAGGAAGCCCCATCAGGGACAGCTAGTGACACCGATAAGCACTCAGTAGCTCAGGTGATAATGGACACTGCTGGAGCTTACTGAGAAAACCATGTGGAGCAGCTATGGTGGCTAGGGGACATTTAGTCTTTAAACTCCAATAATCTGTGAGGACTTCTACGGGGTTCATTCTGGGCAAAGCAACTGTTTGCTGGTCAAAATCACCATTCAAAGACGTTGGGGCTTTAGCTACTGCAGTGGTGAGGCCATGTTTTACCAGCATCAGTGAAAGCCACTTAGCTAATCTGTGAAGGGGATCCTCTTGCCCAGCAACACCAGCGCCTTCGTTCCCAGCAACATGCTCTAGCGAAAGGGACTTTCACTTTGAACCCAGCAGCTGGATGTCAGCTCTTGGTTGGCAAAACCAGCTCCTCTGAGAATCACCTTGTAGAAAGGTAAACCTCAAATTAAATCTGGACTTTGTTTCTTTCATCTCCCTTTAACCTGGAACAATCACGTGATTAATCTGTTATTGGTTGGAGTATGTTATTTCTTTGTTGGCTTATTGGGAGACATTATCCTGTAAGTTACTGCCTTGTGAAATATTATTATTATAAATTCCCACAGAGAGTCTGTGTTAAATAAATTATTGGCAAAGACAACCTCAGTCTCTGAGAATAATTTGCTGCCCGAATAAAACAGGCCTCTACAACAGGAGCACCACACTGTCAGGACAGAGCATAACGGAACGCTGCTCCTGTCTTGCCTTGAGAACTGTGGAGAAAACCACGCTTTTCTCGCCCTGCCTTCAGCTTCTTGGCTCCCTCTAACCCATCTGTGTTCCTGTGAATGTTGTTTGTGTGAGTGTGTATGTTGCTCTGCTCCAATATTTTTCTCATAGTTTTGCTACTGATAGTGTGTTCTGCTTGGTAACGTTCACTTTTGACTACTTCTGAGTTAGGGCCTCCTTAGCTGTGTGCCTGCCATCAGTGACTTGTACTCTTCTGGAACTTTGACCAATCTTCTGAAGAAGTTAACTGGCCCTTTTAAAAGAAGCTCTACAGTGTGGTATTTCTAATCATGGAATTAGAAGCAGTTCTCCTTTATAGCAGAAAACATCGTTATCAATCTACCAAAAGCATTGTTTGAATCTTCTTTTCTATATGAGTAAAAGAACAGTCAACATGCTACACTAGGCACTGAAAATAAACTCCTCAACAAAATATTCACAGTCCCTGTCTTTTAGGACTTATAGCCAATTAGTAAGTAATAATAGCAATCAGAATATTAAAAATACCAGATAAAATTGATTAAAGGCATACCATGTACCAGGGACTGTTCTAAGCACTTTACATATAGTATCTCATTTAATCCTTGAATGTGTTATTCTTACTTTGCATCTTTACCTCTTATTCTCTTAAAATGATACTATTCAGGCTTTCTGTTCTCAGTATCCATTGAAATTGCTCAAGGTCAACTAATATCCTCACGTTGCCAAATACAATTAAGCCCTTCTCAATCTTCATCTTGCTCAACTTCTCCGGTGGATTTGACAGTACTCTTTCCTCAAATACTTACTTCACGTGCCTTCTTGAATATCACTTTCCTGCTCTTCTCTTATCTTACAGGTTGCTCCTCTTCTACCTCCTTTGCTAGCTCCTCTTTATCTATCACTCTGACATCTTAGTGCACCAGGCCTCTGCTCTCAGACCTCTTCTCTCCTGTAGCCTCATGCTTTGCTAGGTGATCTCTTTAAACACTGTCCAAATGCCAATCACTTCAGCTTCACTGTGTCCCCTAAACTAGCCTAATCAGTATTCAATTTGTATTAGTTTGCTAAGACAGGCATAACAAAATAGTACAGACTGGGTGGTTTGAACAATAGAAATGTACTTTCTCACAGTTCTGGAGGTTCGAAGTTTGAGATCAAAGTGTTGGCATATTTGGTTTCTTCTAAGGCTCCTTCTGTCTTCACATGATACCCTCCAAAAACAGCTCATTTTTCTTTCTTTCAGTGTTCTCCATTTTCATTTGGTCCCTATTCAATGCATCCTCTTACTCTCAATTACCCTCTAGCTCATGTCACCCTGTATATTTGTATGTTTATTGTCTATCTCCCACTACAACATAAGAAGGGCATGGATTTTATTCTGTTCATTGCCTTATCCCCAGCACCAGAAATAGCTGACTGATACACAGTAGTTATTCAATGGCTAGTTGCTGAATGAAGAGATATAATTATCACAACAATTCTACTTACTGGAATTGTTATTGTCTCCATGTAATGAATGAGGGAATTAAAACTCAAGGAAAATAGGTAACTTGCCTTAGGTCATAGAGCTAAATTTGAACCCATATAATCTGAATCCAGAATACTGATGAGCAATAACATTTCACTGTTATTGCACTGGCAAATGCTACTTCTAAAGGAGCACAGAATATATTGGAGTCCTTAGGAGGATCACCTACTCAGGAGCTTTAAAAGGAGACAACTGGTTAAAAACAAAACAAAACAAAACAAAAAAAGTAATGGGAAAGAGTCCTAAGCTGAGACAGCCTCACATATGCCAGCAAGGTAAAATCCTAAACCGGGGCTGGCCGATGTGGTGCAGTGGTTGAATGTCGACAATAAAACCTGTTTTTGACATTAAGTATAATAATCAGTAGAACTCAAAGAATTAGTGGAGATACAGATAACTAAAAGAGTTGAGACATAACTTCTGAAGTGTGCTTCTTTCTAAAATAATGCTATCTGGAGTCTGGATTCTCATGTAGGGCCACTGATTGCCCCTACAGTTAAAGTTAGCTAGCACATACATCCTATCGCCAATCTATGCTGAAGTAATAGAAAGTTAGAGGCACTGTTGCCTATTGGAGCAAGAAAGGCTGCAAGTGTTATGTCCAATGCCAGAAAAGTACTTTAAGAAAAAGAAACCATACCACTAATTGGACCAAATGATACCACCCAAATCTAGCCTAAGGAAAATTCTTTATTAAAAAACAGGCTATTGGAAGATAATCATTGAACTCCCCATATGTCATCCATATTTATGAGGTTGAGCCATCAGCAGTATGCTATTTATTTATTTATAGTCCCAGAAAGCCTTGAAAATATACTTACAGAAAATGCTTGTCAAATTCTTTGCAAAATCCTGTGGGGATATTGACTAAAACTAGATTGAACTTATAGTACAGATTAATTTGAGAGGAACCATTATCTTTAGACTACTGAAGCCAACATCCATGATCATGGTATGTCTCTAACCCCTGTAGTTACATATCCTAGAGTTTCTCAAGCTCAGCACTCCTGTCATTTGGGACCAGATAATCCTTTGTTGCCTTGTGCATTTTAGGATATTTAGCAATATCCCTGGTCTCTATTCTTCTGATGCCCAAGTGTAACAATTAAAAATGTCTCCACAATTGCCAATTCCCCCTGACAAGCAAAATCATATTCTGTTGAGAACTACTGCTCTAGGAAAACTTGTTTATATTTTATCAAGAAGACATAAGAAATATACTTATTGTAGTATTGTTTGTGATAGCAAAGTATTAGAAACAACCTAGTGATCCATTAGTAAGACTATGGATCAATAAATCTTGGTTTATTCCTATGAAATTTTATTCAGCAGCAGAAATTAAAAAACTAGATCTAACTATCTATGCATCTATAAGTGTGAATAAATCTCTACAAACATAAAGTTCAATTTAAAAAGCAAATTGAACAAGTCTAATATCATATAGTACCATTTATATATTTTAAGTATTAAATTAGTATGCTAATACTTTAAATGCAATTTTTAAAACTTGCATGAAAATGGTTTCCATAAATTTCAAGATAGTTGAAGAGACAAGGAATGGAAATGTGGTAAGGTTTTAGCTTTAGTTTTCTCAAATTTATTTTACTTAAAGACAAAAGTGGTCTGAAAAAATATGGCAAATATATGTTTAAGTTGGGATAGTAGGCTTATGAGTGTCTCTTCTATTAGTTTCTGTACAATTCTGCACACTTGAAGTACTTCATAATAAAACATAAAATCTAATTTTAGAATAAATCTATAAGCCACCTTTTGATAAATGAACTAAAACTGGAAAGTTTCTACTTTCTCAAAAGTAATTTGTTTTCAAATATTTTATTAGACTTTAAAAAGTTTCTGAATTTCCTTCAATATTTATGTGCAAAGGAGAACTAAATATTTGCTTCAAGTCACTATTATTCATCAGTCAAAAATAATATAAATGTCACAAGATTCATTCATAGATTAGATGCTAGATTTGTCAAAGAAGCCTAGAAACAGTCCAAATATAAAATACTCTCAATTGATCTTAGGAACATTAGAGGGTTCAAACGTTGACAAATTATTTAAACATTTAAATTATACTGGGTAATGTGCTGTATCAATATTTTGGAAGGCTTATATTGCTGAAGTCCATGCCTGTCCCTGGGATAAAGAGAACAGGATACATTGGCTGACTTATGCTTACAAATGCCCTTCCCCAACTTCAACAAACACAGTAAATTCATAACTGTAATTAGAACATGGCCTTTTATCTTCTCATAGGACCCATTAATTGGTTTTCTTTTTTTTTTCTAAGATGGCATTTTAAAGAAAAAGTTTTAAGAGGAAAAATTCAAGTCTCTAGCTATATTTAAGTCAAAGGTCAGTTCAGATGAAGTTTCAACTTATTTTTCAATTTTTACTCTTTAAAAGGCCATGTCACTCAATGCTATTTCTTTCATACTGCAAGAAAATGGAAGGTTCCAAATGATGAGAGTCGATGCTAATACTCATAATTATGATAAAAGCACCATCAATGTAGTCTCCAGTAAGATTTTTTATATTACAGCAGAGCTTGGTACAGAAATAAAAATGAAAAAGTGGGCTTGTACTGCTGGTATTCGGGCATTTGATGTCAATCATAAGTTACTAACACAAAATAGTATGTTAGCAGGTATTAAATTCAGAAATTAATAAGAATCTCCCTTTTATTTTAATGATACAAATAGAATACATGTATCAAATCCTAGAAACAATAGATATATTAGTTTTAATCAATAGGTGCTCTATTTAGTCATATTTTTTTCAAGATATGTAAAGTGCTTGCCAGTGTGAGTTATTTATCTGTGTTTGAATTTATCTTCTTAACATCCAGATAACACAATGTACAGAATATAATGCTTGAATTGTTGGTTCATGATACACAAGAGACATTTTTGTCATATGTATTTAAATGTTTATAAAGAAATCTCCATAGGGAGTAATTCTTGTGAGGCCAAAGACCCTGCTGAGAGGCCACCACTCTGCAGAAGTCATTTGAAACACATGGAAAACTTAGATTTGGCCTCAATTGATAACAAAGAAGAAGGCAAAACAGAGCATCTCCATGCTCACTCTACTTTGTTGAACATAAGAGGATTAGAGATTTACCAACTGAATGCTGAGACTTCCGCCATTTTTTCTTGCTTGGTTCCCAAAATGCTGGCATTCATGCTATAGCTTCCAGGTAGGACATTAAAATTGTATTTTCTGAGGAGTCTCAACTGCCTAAGGAAAGAGATCTATAGATGCTAACAGTGAAGATTCAAATGAGAAGAAAAGTCCCAGTCAGAATAACCTCAGTAAAACTCTTGGTTGACAAGCCCCCTCTGGACACAGAATGGGCTAATTACTTCTTCCTTCTCTTTTTCTTTTTCTAGTGAACTTCTTGATGCCAATTCTTGAATGTGAGCAGTCAGTTTAAGTCACCAAATGAAGAGTGTCTCTAATAATGAAAATTAGAAGGCAGAGAGACAAACAAACACATTAACTTGAAGGGAACAAAGACTATGCCAGGAGAATAACACTGTAGCCTGGGGAGAAAAACTAGCTAACATTAATATTCTTAAAGGGGTAAAAAGATTCTATGTCCATGAGCTATAAAAAGTGACCATTTTTGCTAATGTTTTCTCTTGTCCTTGATACCAGTTTTTGCATGTAGAAAAGACACTGCTGAAATTTACTTTGGTTTCAATACTTAGTTTCAATTTATTAATTATTTTCAAACTCTAATTTTATCTTAAGCTTTTAAGGTCAGTGTACTAATTTGTTATTCAATTTTTACATCTAGCAAATTATAACATTTACGTTTAAGGAGTTTTAAATAAAGTTTGTTCCTATTTACAATTAAGTAAAATACCTTGAACTTTTCAAACTACATTGAATTACACCTAAGTTGTTGTTTTTTCAATTATTGTACCTAATGGACAAAACTTTTCCATGAACTTAAATGTTTTCAGAAGATATTGTATCTGTTCTAGTTATTTATTGCTATATGACAAATTACTCTAAAACTTAATAACTTAAAATAATCATTATGTTCATGGACTCTGTGGGTCAGGAATCGGGAAATGAATAGTGGGGATGACTCTGTGTTCCAAAATTTCTGGGGTGTCTTAGCTAGAAAAGTTCAAAGGCTTTGGGGCAGGGTATTGGGAGAATAAATCATTTGGAGGCATCTTAAGTCACATATCTAACTTTGGAAAGCAGTTATGAGCTGAGACCTCATTTCAAATTATAGTCATGAATACCTATACAGGGTCTCTCTCTAATGGCCTGGGCTTCCTTACAGTGTGGAGACCTCCAACTTCTCATATTATGGCTCATGGTCCCAATTCAAATGTCTTGAGAGAACCAAGGAAAGGTGCATGACCATTTTTTTAAGCTAGACTTAAAAGTGATTATCACATCAATTCTGCTGTTTTCTGTTGGTTGGTCTTTCACTTAAGATAAGCCTGGATTCCGGGAGAGGTCACTTCTGAATGGGAGGAATGTCCAAAAAATGTGCAAGCATGTCTTAAAACCTCCATAGCATTATACCTACAAATTGAGCGCAACCAAAATTCTCTTAATATACCAATAATTTACACAAACATATTTACACAAAAATATTTCACTTCAAATCATGTCTAAATTATGCCTTTTATTGGAACTGCTCCATTGTTACTTAAGTACATAAGGTACCATATATACATGAATTCTTTCTTTAATATCAAAACAGAGTATAGTTTTCTTCTTTTAAAGTATTCTTTACTTAATTTTGTATTATACAAGTAAAATCTGCATGCCCACTAAGAAGGAAAATACCATCTACTCACATAAAGCTAGAAATTTTGGCATCACACACATCTAGTATAATGTAATACCAAGTACCTTTCATGGTCCTGTGTCATGGCCTATAAAACTTCAAAAGGAATTGATTTACACACTTACATAGACCGTTACATTCAAGTTATTTTTACTACTAGATTAAATTTACAAGTCACACCCATAAGGATTATTTGATTGACCTTTCAATTCTTGTGTACACTCATTTTTCACCTAAAATAAGGCTTCTGAAATAAAATATGTAATCACACTTTCTAATAATGAAGTCTTTGTACAAAATGGAAATCCAATGATATGTAAATGGATTTTCTATTCAATGATAAAGTCCTTTGAACTTGATGAGTCCTAAGATATGCAAATATATTTCCCATCAAATAAGACCTATGAATTTGACTAAGATCTTAGAATGTTTTATATTCTTGGCACCACACCACTCAACTATAGTTAGGATGCTGTTGAATTGGCAAGGCTAGGTCTTATTTGCTATTAGAACACATCAGGTCATTTTACTAACAATTTAGAAAATTGAAGAGCTTCCTGAGATTCAACATGTAGCAGCAAGATGGAAAAGTTAAAATACAAACCTAGGAAGATATAAATTGTGAAAGTCTACCAGAAAACAAACAAAAACAGGATAAGAGGTACAATTTAGGAAGAAAACTTCCAAAAAGTAAAGGACCAGTCAAAAATGTCCAGCATTCAAATAACCTATGGTCCAAAAGGATAAAATAAAAGGTTAAAATCATTGATGAAATGGTTTAAGAAAATTTCCCAGAAAAATAATTCAGAAACTTCCAGTTTCAAAGATCCTTAATAAATACCCAGCACAATGGGCAAAAAATAGACACACATCAATGCATATTAACAGGAATTTTCAGAAAAGTGACAAATATAAAATTTAAGAACACAAAATACTAAGAAAAATGTTATAGGCTTCCAGAGAGAAATATCAGGTCCTAAAACATCAAATATCCAAATGAAAGGGACATCTCACTAGCAACTGGAAGTGAGAAGACAATGAAACGAAGCTTTCCCAGTTCTGAGGGAAAGTAATCTACAACCTAGAATTCCTTACCTAAGCAAATTGTTACTCTGCTAAAAGGTAGAATAAAGAAGTTATAAGAGAAGCAATGTCACCCCCAAAAATGTACCAGTTATGTACTCTTTTTAAACAACTTACTGGAAGATATGCTCTGTCCACACAAAAAGGTAAATCAAATAGAGAATAAAATGAGACCTAAGAAATGTAAGGTAACAAAAGACAAAGGTGTAAGAATGATGGTGAAGTAAGTTCTCAGGATCAGAGAAGTGCAGCAGGCCTAAAAAATAACTTTTATAAATTGGTGAAGACCAGAAGGGTGTGGGAGAGATGTCTCTAAGGAAAGAAAATTAATAGAATCTTTGATGGATCTGAATATATTCAAAATTTATATAACTGGGAGCATGGTGAGAATAAATTAGTTTTAAGTACATTTAAAAATTCAGATCTTAAAAATTCTAAAAAAAAAAAAAAACATACACCAAAGTAAGATATTTATCTTTTCCAAAGAAATAAAAAAGTATAGCTGGAGGAGAATTATGAAAAATAATGTCACTGGTGGAAATGGAATTCTTTCATGGAGTCACAAAAGCATTTTGGAGACTCATGCACAGGAGGACATAAGGCATAGTGGGAAGGTTTATTGAAACAAAAACAAAGGACTATCTCCAGGTGTCCAGTATCTCATCCTTGACCAGCTGGCTCAGCTCCATGCCGCTGTGGAAGAAGTCCAACCTTGGGTTGCAAGCCTGCATCTGTGCTATTAGGTCCAGGAGGGCCAGGACTCAGAAATGCAGAGCTTTTCGTGTCTCATTTCACCATCTGCACATCCACCGCCAAGGCTGCGCTTGGCCTATGACTGGCATTGCATTTGGGCCCATACTGGGCCTGAATGGCTGCCCACACAGCTGCTATGGAGAGGGAGGCCGTGAGCAAGTGAACACACCTTGGGCCTGGGTTAATTTTTGATTATATTATCTCAGGCTTTTTTCGTGGGCTTGTGCTGTGCCCTCTCCCTGCACCATTTTGGCTCATAGTAGAAGGACCTCCCCATGCACCATCTGGGCTTCTACTGTGCATGCACCCAGCAAAGGAATTTCCCCTTTACTGGTTCTCCCTCCTCCCCGGTAATATGAGTAAACGAACTCAGTGTCCCCTGGGGAAATTGGAAAGCAGCTGAGCAATGGAGGGATGTTAATCCCTTTGGCAGGGCAATGTGGCTCTCCCCTGGAGTGTCTGGAAGCTATAGCTTCCTAGTTAATCCCACTTAATTAGATGTCTGGCTCCATTTGCTCCCTTTCTTTGTCAACAACTAACTAGCTGCCTACGCTAACAATAATGATGTTAATCCTGAAGATTGACTTAATCAAACTTATTATAATTGTAAGAGAAAGATTGGCAGGAAAGAGAGTATTTATGTGTAATAGAGGAAGGCAGAATGCTGAAATGAATAAGATTCTTATTCTCCACGTAGAAAGCCAATAATTAATTAATACAATTTTAAAATCCAGAAAAATAAATAAGCACACTATTTGGACATATGCCATATATCCATATATACTATTTAGGCATATGGAGGTAAATAGCAAAAGAATCAACTAGATATGTTGAAATAATTGTTTCTGAGCAATAGTAAATGGTAGAGTAGGGGGACGGTTTATAATAAACATTACGGAATAATGTATAATAAACATCTCTATATATAAAAGGCTAAGTATCCATCCATCCGACTGATAGCTATGATGCCCACTGACCACGAGGGGGCAGACGCTCAATGAAGGAGCTTCCATGACACTCACTGGCCATTAAAAAATAAACAGCACTATGGACCTGGTGCAGACAAACCAACACTTGGCTTCCCCCAAGTGCCAAGTGGGACACAGGCCTTGCCACCACCCCAGAGCAATACCCCACCAAATTGCAGCCAACACTGCCAAGACCCCCATGGCACAAAATGTGGCCCACAGGCCAGCCCAGCCCAGTCTGGAACAGTCGCTGTGGGCGCTGGGCAATGATGTCACATAGCAACGCCCAGCTTTTTCTCCCTAGCAACTAGCCTCCTTGGAGTTTCTTCAGCTTAGGAACCCTACTTGCTTTATAGCCAGGTGCAAACATTTTAGTCTAACCAAATGTTTGTGAAGTATTTTCCTGTGCCTCATCTCGTTTGATCCTCACAGAAGTCCCGGAGTAGGTAGATAAGAGACTCGGTAGAATCCAATTTTCATTAGCAAGACATGAATAGCAAATTAAAATATTTCTTCTAATTAACTTCCTTTCAATGTGCATAGGACACATAATAATATGCAATAAACATTTTGGAAATCTATCACTTTTAAAACATCTGCATTGTGGAAGCAGAATTCTATGATGACCCCCATTATCTTTACTCACCAGTGCTATACACTATGTAATCCGTCTTTGGAGTGTGAATGGAACTAGTGACTTGCTTTTAGCTCAAAGAATATGGCAAAAGTGATGGGAGATATCACCCTCTTCCTTGATTATGGTACTGAAGGTGCCAAAATTTTGCCACCCTGAAGCTTTTTGGGATATTGATTTTAAACTGTTTATTAAAAAGCAAAACCTTTGACCCTCCCCCTTTCCTGCCCAAGAGATTCAGACAGAGAAACCAGCTTCAGGAAGGAGATCTTAGGATGCTGCCTTAGCCTAATTTGAACTAAGCATGGCACAAAAGAGGCCTTTAGGCAGGGGCCTGGTAGCTACACATTCCCTGTGTCCCATTGTTTGAGTTGCCAAGCAAGGATTTTCCTGACATATGAGTTCCAGCTCTTCCTCAAATATCTGCAAATAGCCATTTCTCACTTCTGAAATCTAATAACTCTGTCCTTCCCCCTTTCTCCTTTGTCCAAAATGTACTGTACCCAATGTTGCCACACTGTCTTTGGAATTTTCATGGGTTTATCATGTCTATGTGAATTCCCCATGCACATGTATTAAACTTTGATTTTTGGTTTATTAATTGTTAATTTGGTTATTGGCCCAACCAGAAGAACTTAGGAGGAAAACTATTAATGTTATTTTAGCCACCACATCTATATTATAAAAATCCAGTGGCCCTAACACCGCAACAACCAAAGACAGCATGGGTGGGTGGGGCTGTGAGCACAGCAAGGCATCCATGGCTGGGCAGGGCCAAGCAATTTCGTGCACTGGGCTTCTAGTCTACTCTAATAAAAGAGTAATATGGAAATTAACCATCTCTCTGAGACACCTAAGCCAATCAGAGTGGCTGTATGCAAATTAACCCAGCCAAGATGGAGGATGGCAGCCACGGAGCGAGCAGCAGCGGGTGCGGTGTGGGTGGGGCAGGTGCGGCCCGTTGGGGTGCGGCCTGAACCTGTGTGACCTAGACAAGGTCCCTGAGACCCTGAAGTTCTTCGAGCTGCTGGGGCCAGACTACAGGGTCGGCTCCGAGGTGGGCGTCTTGCTCCCCATGGAGCCTCTAGATGGGTTCCCCTCCACGGCCCTGCAGGGGCCCCAAGCTGGAGCCCGGGCTCTTTGAGCCGCTGGAGGTGATGGGAGGAAGCCTACCATACCCCGAGCCCTGGAGCACCCTGGGCTGTCCCACGACCAAGAAGCCATCCCTGGCGCCCCCCACTCTCCACGGAGTCTCAACCTTGACCAAGCCCTTGCGTCTCCTGTACCCTGCCGTGGTGAACTCTCCCAGTGGGGATGATGGGCCGGGCCCCTTGGCCTCTTTTGGCCCCTTCTTCTCAGACTGCGTCCTGTTGCCGCCACTGCCACCGCCGTCGCCACCCCGCCAGGTGTCCTACAATCTGTGCATGGGCTATGGGTGCACTGCTTAGTGCAGCCTCTGGAGACCCAATGGGGTTTGGGAAGGGGAGCCGGTGGAGGAGGGAGCACCCCAGGACTGATGTGACATACCCTCCCTCCCATGAGAGACTGCTGTGGACACTCCAGGTCTCTCCCCAGACGAAAGGATGATGGGAAAATGCATGTGGAGATGAAACCCATGGGGTAAGGGTTCCCACTGGGAGGCTTGGCCAGCCTGCAAACAGCCATCTTCCCCTCACCCAAGTTGGCCAGGCACGCCAGCAGGTGGACAACATCCCCCGAGGGGTCCCAGTCTACAAGAGGGCACAGGCCGGGCTGAGGGACCCCGCCCCTACCCCGAGTGCATAAATTTTTGTGCACCAGGCCCCTAGTTACATTATAAAGGACTCAGTCTCAAGGCTGGAGAAGGACTCTGTTGTTGGCCTAGAAGAGGTAAGCATGTTGGAAAAGCCCCTGTGAAAGGAATCATGGGCTACTTCTAGAACCCGAGCGCAGCCTCCAGCCAACAATCCCCAAAAGCTGGGGTCTTCATACAACTGCAAAGAAATGAATTTTTCCAACAACCTGAATGAGTTTTGTTTACTCAACTGAGATTGGACCATTTCGTGTTTTGTCTCTCAGTGAAAACAAGCAACAGAACTAATTACTGGCTTTATTTCACTAAGTGCAGTTGACCTCAGCCCAGATCATTAGCTCTTCCAGCGTTATTCCTTACCCTGAAAACAGAGTCCTTTTTTTCCTTCATTCTTTGTTTTGTGACTGATGAGATTAGAAACAGATTTCTTCATTCAGACACCAGAATATTCATTTGATAGGAATCATATGTGGTTTCAACTAATCATCATATATTTTTTAACTATCAATTATGTTCTGATCACTGCACTATCAAAAGGAATAAAAAATGCATGTTCCTCTTCTCCAGGAACTTATCATCACAGTAGAGATGCACAGTGAAACATGAATAAATAAAAGGTAATTCTCAGTAGTAAATGAAGCCAATTGACTGAGTGAAGTTGACTGTTGTTACTATGTAAGTTTGAAAAGGGAGAGGTAAGTGGACGGGAGCAGGCTCATGGAAGGGTTCACTGAGAAGCTGGCATTGACTCAGACCTTCCAAGAGAAGAAGGGATTTTGAAGGTAACATGGAAGAGCGGGCACTCTCAGGAAGGATAAAAGAGTGAGTTAAAAATGGAGGTCAAAAACTTGTGTTCAGGACAGAGTGATCAGACAAATTGCTTAAAAATGTAGTAGAAAGAACTGAAAGAAAAAAATGGGAGCAGTGTTCCAGGTTCTGGAACTACATTTGTGTACTGTAGACACTCAAGTATCTGCTAATTGAAGTGCAGGAGTTCCAGGTTTGAGCAGGAAACCTGGATTTGTGATTTGATCATTTGAGGTTTTAGGAAAACTTAAACCAGTCCTGCAGTGAAGAAAGAGTGGAGAAGGAGGCAGGTCCCTCTTTTTCTAGGCATAATAAGATAGATAGTGAAAGGTGAACTTGGTGGATGGTGGTCGCAGATAGGCTAAATAGCCATCTCAAAAAAAAATTGAATTTATTTAAGGAAAGAGGTTCGGGGATG
>PVJC01016232.1:0-33973 GCA_004026665.1 Murina feae | reverse complement strand
TGGAATACTATGCTGCTGTAAAAAAGAAGGAATTCTTACCATTTGCATCAGCATGGATGGAACTGGAGAGCATTATGCTAAGTGAAATAAGCCAGTCAATAAAAGAAAAATACCACATGACCTCACTTATATATGGATAATAAAGACCATTACAAAATGATAAACATAAACAAATACAGAGACAGAGCAGCCTTGAACAAAAATCAGGACTTTTTAAAAACACTGCGGGACGTGGGACAAATTGTTAAAAATCAGGACTGTCCCGCCAAAAGTGGGACGGCTGGTCACCTTACTTAATCCCCAAACCAGGTAAAGACAATACAAACAAAGGGAAGTACAGACCAATATCCCTCATGAACACAGATGCCAAAATTCTCAACAAAATTGTAGCAAATCGGATCCAGCATTACATTAGAAAGATCATACACCATAAGCAAGCAGTATTTATTCCAGGGATGCAAGGATGGTATAACATCCGTAAATCAATAAACGTTATATACCACATAAACAAATTAAGAGATAAAAATCATATAATCATATCAATTGATGCAGAAAAAGCATTTGACAAAATCTACCACTCTTTCTTGATAAAAACTCTCAGCAAGGTGGGAAATGAAGGACCATACCTCAACATAGTAAGAGCCATATATGATATACCTACAGCCAACATCATACTCAATGAGAAAATACTAAAATCATTTGCCCGAAAAAGAGGAACAAGACAGAGATGACAACTCTCACCACTCCTGTTTGACATAGGACTGGAAGTACTAGCCATAGCAATCACACAAGAATAAATAAAAGGCATACAAATTGGAAAAAAAGTAAAACTGTCATTATTCAAAGATTATATATATATATATATTGTACATAGGAAACCCCAAAAGACTCCATCAAACAAACTAGTAGAATTAATAAATGAATTTGGCAATGTAGCAGGATACAAAATTAACACCCAGAAATCGATGGCTTTTTTATACACCATCTAGAGGCTCAGTGCATGAAATCTGTGCACAGGGCGGCGGGGGGAAGGGGGGTGTGTCCCTCAGCCCCGCCTGCAACCTCTCCAATCTGGGACCCCTTGGGGGATATCTGATTGCTTGTCGCAATCTGGAACAGCTGGTTCCTAACCCTCTACCTGCCTGCCTGATCACCCCTAAGCACCTCTGCCTCCCTGCCTGATTGCCCCTAACTGCTCCCCTACCGGCATGATTGCCCCTAATTGCTCCCCTGCTGGCTTAAAGCCCCTAACTGCCTCTGCCTTGCCCCATACCCAACACCTGGGCTTCCCTCCATCTGGCCAGCCACAGGCATCCAGAACCAGGGCTGGCTGTAGCCACAGGGGACCTTAGGCAGGCAGGTTTGCATGGGCCACAGCCACAAGCACCCGGGACCAAGGTGCAGGTGACTTGTCCCTCTCCTGGGCTGCAGCCACAGGCGCCAGTGCACAGGACTGCATGGTGGGTGGCTCAGGCACAGGTGCAGCCGCTGGCACCTGGGACCACAGGACATGTGGCTTGTCCCTCTCCTGGGTGCAGCAGCAGGCACAGCTGCGGGTGCCCAGGACTGCTGGGCGACAGCATGTCCCTCTCCTGGGCCCCAGCCCCAGCCCCAGCCGCTAGCACCTGAGACCACAGGGTGTGCAGCTTGTCCCTCTCCCAGGGCACAGGTGCAGCCACTGGTGCCCAGGACCACATGTTGTGCAGTTTGTCCCTCTCCTGGGCCGCAAGCACAGATACAGCTGCTGGTGTCTGGGACCATGGGGCAGGCAGCTTATCCCTCTCCCGAGCCACAACATGGCTGGTCCCCATTATTTTCTCACGAGCTCATTTGTGCCTGGGTGGCCCCCATTCTTCTCTCGCAGGCTCATTTGTGCCTGGCTGGTCCCCATTCCTCTCTTGCAAGCTCATTTGTGCCTGGCTGGTCTCTACTCCTCTCTCCCCAGTATTGAATGTCTGAGCAGTTATGGCGTGATGGTGTGAGGGCGTGATGATGTGAGGGTGTGACAACGATTTCCACATAAGCTCTTTATTATATAGGATAATGAACTCACAAAAAGAGAAACTAAAAAAAAAAAAAAAAAATCACATTTACCATTGCAACAAAAAAATTAAGATACCTAGGAATAAATTTAACCAACGAGTTAACGGACTTATACTCAGAAAATTACAGTATGCTGAAAAAAGAGAGAGGGAAACATAAACAAATGGAAGAATATACTGTGTTCATGAATTAATAGAATAAACATTATTCAAATGTCCATAATATCCAAAGCAATCTATATAGTCAGTGCAATCCCCATTAAAATACCAACAGTATATTTGAGAGAACTAGAACGAACTCTCCAAAAATCCATCTGGAATAAAAGAAGACCCCGAATAGCTGCAGCGATCCTAAGAAAGAAGAACAATGTTGGTGGGATCACAATACCAGATCAGATATCAAGCTGTTTTACAAAGCCACTGTTCTCAAAAATGCCTGGTACTGGCACAAGAACAGACATATATATAACAGAGAACCCAGAAATTGATCCAAGCCATTATGTTCAATTAATATTTGACAAAAGAAGCAAGAATATACAATAGAGTCAAGACAGTCTCTTCAATAAATGGTGTTAGGAAAATTAGACAGATACATGCAAAAAAAAAAATGAAACCAGATCACCAACTTGCACCATACACAAAAAAATGAACTCAAAATGGATAAAAGACTTAAGCATAAGACAGAAAGCATAAAAATCTTAGCAAACTCCATAGGCAGCAAAATAGCAGATGTATGTTGTAGCAATATCTTCATTGATACTGCTCCTAGGGCAATGGAGACTAAGGAGAAAATAAATAAATGGGACTACATCAAAATAAAAAGCTTCTGCACAGCAAAATAAACCATCAACAAAACAAGAAGAAAGCCCACTCCATGGGAGAACACATTTGCCAATGTTATGTCTGTAATCTCCAACATTTACAGGGAGCTCATACAATTTATCAAAAGAAAGATAAAAAATCCAATCAAAAACTGGGCAAAGGACCTAAATAGACACTTTTTGAAAGAGGACATTCAGAAAGCCAAGAGACATATGAAAACATGCTCAAAATCACTAATCATCCAAGAGATGCAAATCAAAACAACAATCAGGTTCCATCTCATACCTGTGAGAATGGCTATTATCAACAAATCAACAAACAACAAGTGCTGGATGCTGAGAAAATGGAATTCTCATGCATTGCTGATGGGAATGCAGACTGGTGCAGCCACTGTGGAAAACACTATGGAGTTTCCTCAAAAAATTAAAAATGGAACTTCCATTTGATGCAGTAATCCCACTTCTAGGAATATATCCCAGGAAAACAGAAACACCAATCAGAAAGGACATATGCACCCCTATGTTCATAGCAACACAATTTACAATAGCTAAGCTTTGGAAATAGTCTAAGTGCCCATCAGCAGATGAATGGATTAGAAAAGTGTGGTACTTCTACACAATGGAATACTACACTGCTGTAAAGAAGAAAGAATTCTCATCATTTGCAACAGCATGGATGGAACTGGAGCATTATACTAACTGAATAAGGCAGTCAGAGAAAGATAAATAGCACATGATCTCACTCATTTGTGGAATATAAAGAACATTACAAAACGATGGGGAAAAAGAGATACAGAGAGAAAGACACATTGAACAGACTGTGAAATGTCAGTGGAAAAGCAGGGAGGTTGGGGGGTGGGTAAGAGATGAACCAAAGGACTCATGTGCATGCATATAAGCATAACCAATGGACATAGACACTAGGGAGGTGGCAGCATGTGCCAAGGGTATGGGGGAATGCCAGGGGAGGTCAATGGGGGGAAAATGGAGACATGTGTACTACTATTTGCAATATTTTAAACAATAAAAAATTAAATTAAAATTTTTTATTTTAATGGTCAAATTTCTCAACTTTTCCTGGATGATTTGACTGCTTATTGTTTCAGAAACATTTCCATAATCCAAGGCGATGACACTATTATCCTACATTTTCTAAAAGTTTTAAATTTTGCTTTCAAATTTTATTACCTTTATTGAGATATAATATACATAACATAAATTCACACATTTTATATATTTACTAGAGTCCTGGTGCACAGATTAATGCGTTGGTGGGATTCCTTGGCCTGGCCTGCACCCTTCTCAAAATCCAGGACCCCTTGGGTGGTGTAGGACTGCTAGTTTCGGCCTGATCCTCACAGGCCAGGCTGAGGAACTCCACTGGTGCATGAATCCGTGCACCAGGCCTCTCCTATGCATATAAGACTTTTTTTTCCCCACTACCACAACTTATGCAGTCAAGTTTCCCACATTTGGGGAAATCACAGGGGTCAGCATACCCGGAGTGCAATGGGTAAGCCTTGCCCTGGGAAAACGACCTTTGTGATCATGGTATCTCCCCTGCCAGGCAAGTATTGCATATAAGACTTTTGGTTAATCTCTTCCTGCCCTCTCCCTACCGACCTTCAGTGAGATTCATCAGTCTGTTCCATGTTTCTATGCTTGTGTACTTAGTGTCTGTCCCCTGGTGGTTAGTGCATGTCACAGTGGCCGAACAGTCGAATGTTCAGTCACTGAGCATATTAGCCTTTTATATATAGATAATTCCATGCTTTCTTTCCAACGTTAGAGTATTTTATAATTTGCACAAGCATCACTATCCCCTTTTTAAAACAGTTTAATCACCCTATAAATTCCCTTGTGCCCATTTGAAGTTAATCTCAACTCCCATTGCTAGCCCCACATAACCACCAATCTGAATTCTGGATATTTCATATATAAGTAATCATATAATATACAGTCTTTCCCATCTGGCTTTTATCATTTGGCATAATGTATTTAGAACTCATTAATGTGACAGCATACATAAATAGTTTTATTTTGATTGTGCAATATTATTCCATTTTTTGGACATATGGTATTTTGTTTATCCATTCCCCAATTGATACATTTTGAATTCTTTCCAGTTTTGGCCTGTTATCGATGATGATACTAGGAATATTCATGCATAAGTCTAAAAATGAACTTAGTGTGTCATCTCTCTTGGGTAGATACATAATCATGGAAATGCCAAAATGTATTTGTGTTAGATATTTAAAGTCATAAGAAAATCCTTTTGAACATGGTTAGAGCATTTTACACTCCAAGTATGAGAATTCAATAAATTGTTTTATTTGTGGTTTTGATTCTCTTAAATCAAAATTATATTCCATTTTTATTTCATTCTATTTTAATCCAAGGATGTGTTACTTACTATCCAAATATCTAGCAATTTCTGAAATCTTTCTATTGCTAATTTCTAAATTAATTCTGTTGTGCTTTCTATTGCTACTTTCTAAATTAATTCTGTTGTGGTCAAAGAACACATTTTGTTTTATCTCAATTATTTTAGGTTTATTCTAACTTGTTTGATGTTTTACTGTCCAACCTCTAATATACCAGTATTCTGGAAAATGCAACATGTCTTAAAAAAAATTCTGCTGTCTTTAGATGGACTGTCCTATAAATGTCAATGAGTTATTCAATACAACCTTGAACCCAGGTAGTAAAAACAGGCTTTCATTAATGTTATTGAAAGGAATGCTTTTAAGATTACATTCCTAAATAGGACTATGGTACACTTTGGATAGTTATATGATATGAGGTTAAAAAATGATTTTCTATTTGCAACTTCCTAAAAATTTTTATGACAAACAGGAATTGAATTTTATTAAATAGTTTATACCCTTATAATTATATAGCTATTCTTTAATGTGTTAATAAATAGATATTAGAAGTTATCCTAATGTTAAGCTACCTTTACATTCAGCGTAAAATTGAGAAACTGTGGCAGAGGGGAGGTAGGGCAAACCACTTTTCTCCTTTTAATATAAATATTTATGGCTATAAGTTTCATCCAATGCCCCTTAGACCAACTGTCAGAAGTGTAAACACAAAATTTTCAATATTGTTTGATTCTCAGTATTTTATAATTTGCACAATTTTTGTTGTAAGTTATTGAAAATATGTGTATTTTCATTATCATAGTTTGATTTTTCAATTTTATTTTTTTATTAACTACATTAAATGGGGTGACATTGCTAATAAGATTATATAGATTTCAAGTGAACATTTCCATGATACATGATTGGGACATTGCATTGTGTGCCCACGGCCAACAGACAAATCATTTCTCGTCACCATATATTTAGCTGCCTTTTCCCTTTACTACCTATCCCCTGCACCCCCTTCCCCACTTCCCTCTGGTAACCACATACTGTTGTGTTTATGAGTTTCAATTTTTATCACTGATTTAATTACACTGTGAGTGAGAAGTCATCTGGATAATAATTTATTTAAATTTATGAAGACAATTTTATGGCTTAATTTGAATACTTTTTACAGTTTTGTTTGTGCTGGAGAAAAAGGATATGCTAATCAAGCCACTGGATTTTTTTTCTATTTATACTATTAGTTTTCTTATTGCTCTTTTAAAAGAAGGAACCTGTTAAACCATTGTGATTTATCTTCCAAATTTAGCCAATTTTGTCACTATGTCGTTAAGGGCATGTGCATTTGAAATTGTTTTATCTTCTAGTGAACTGTACCTTTATCATTAAACTAGAGGCCCAGTGCATAAAATTCGTGCACCGGGGGAGGGGGGTCTCTCAGCCCCGATTGCAAGAGGGCATAGGACAGGCCAAGGGACCCCACCGGTATAGGGAGGGATGCAGGAGGTTAGCCAGCTGGGGAGGGACTGTTGGAGGACTACAGGGAGTGTCCAGCCCATCTCGCTCAATACTGAGAGGCCAGACCCCAGCAGAAAGCTAACCTACCAGTCAGAGCATCTGCCCCTTGGTGGTCAGTGCACATCATAGCAGTTTTTATTACTTAGTATTTAAAATAATACTTTTATTGGGTTAAAAAAAATAAACAAACTCATAGACACAAACTCAGACATATCTGATGATTGCCAGATGAGAAGGGAGTTGGGAGAATGGGTGAAAAAGGTAAAAGAATTATGATGAACAAATTTCTAGTTAAAAAACAATACTGGAACATAAAATATAGTAAAGGAAATAGAGTCTATATCAATGCAATAACAACGCATGGTGTCAGATGGGTTCGAGACTTAATGAGATGATCGCTTTATAAATTATACTAGACACCTGGTGCACAAAATTCATGCACTGGAGGAGTGTCCCTCAGCCCAGTCTGCACCCTCTCCAATCTGGGACTCCTCAGAGGATGTCCAATTGCTGTTTTAGGCTCGATCCTGCAGGACCTAAACCAGCAGTCAGACATCCCTCTCACAATCTGGGACTGCTGACTCCTAACCAATTGCCTGCCAGCCTGCCTGATTGCCCCTAACCATTTCTGCCTGCCAGCCTGATCGCCTCCAAACCACTCCCCTGCCATTCTGATTGACACCTAACTGCTCCCCTGCTGGCCCAATCACCCCCAACTGCCCTCCCCGGCCAGCCCAGTCACTCCCAACTTCCCTCTCCACGGAAGGTCCAGGGTGCAGATGAAGGGGATCCTGGCTGGCAAAGTGCTGACAGCAAGCTGTCCAACAGCTGACTCTGTGAGGAATGGGGCTTCCTCCACCCTCCTGTCAGGATTCGGTTTGAAGGCCGGCCACAATCCCGATCGCTCGAGACCCAGAGTTCTGCCGTGCCCTGGACAGTTGGGGCCCACAGCTCCCTCCCACCTCCATGCCCCAGGCACACAGCTTCCTCCTGCCAACCTGCCCCAGGCAGCCGGGGCCCACTGCTCCATCCCGCTGCCACACCACAGGTGGCCGGGGCCCACAGCTCCTGCTCCTTCAGTTCTCTAACCTGCTGTTCAGTCGTCCATCCGGTCATTTAGGAAGTGATGGCTTTTTATATATTAGGACCAGAGGCCCAGTGCATGGGATTCATGCACTGATGGCGTGGCCTGTAGTCATCAACCTGCTGTGGGAGTGTTGCTCATTCTGGTCAGCCGAGCAGCTGTGGACCCATCCTCTGGGCAGCTGCTCCTAATATTGGAGCAGCCACTCATCCCAGTCAGACAAGTGGTGCTCCCACTGTGGGAGCACACAGACCACCAGGGGGCAGCTCCTGTATTCAGTGTCTGCTTCCAGGTGGACAGTACACATCATAGCAACTGGTCAACCAGATATTTTGCCGTAAAGGTACTGGGCTTTAATATTCTATATAATAACAAGCTGATATGCAAATTAACCCTCACACCCTCACAAGATGGCTGCCTATGACCAGGTCAACAGGGGCATTAGTGAGGGTTGACAAAATGACTAAACAAGCAGGCTGTGTGGGGTGACCAGGCCGGTGGGGGGGGGGGGCAGTTGTGGGCAACCAGGCCAGCAGGGAGGGACAGTTGGGGGCAATCAGGCTGGCAGTGGGGTCAGTTAGAGGCAACTAGGCTGGCAGAAGGGGGCACTTTGGGGTGACCAGACCAGCGGGGGGCAATAAGAGGGAACCAGACTGGCAGGGAGACAGTTAGGGGCGACCAGGTTGGTGGAGGGGGCAACCTGGTTGGCACTGGGGGAAGCTGGAGGCAATTAAGCTGACGGGGAGGGCAGTGACGAGCAACTAGGCCAGAAGGCAGCCAGTTGGGGGCAACCAGGCTGGCAGGGGAGGCTGTAAGGGGTGACCAGGCCAGTGTGGAGGGGCAGTTAGGAGTGACCAAGCCAGCAGGAGGTGGCAGTTGGGGGCGACCTGGGTGGCAGTGGGGGGCAGTTGGGGGTAATCAAGCTGGTACACAGAGGCAGTGAGGGGTGATCAGGCTGGAAGGAGGGCAGTTAGGGTCAACTAGGTAGGCAGGCAGATGAGTGCTTAGGAGCCAGCAATCCAGGACTATGAGGGGGATATCTGACTGCTGGTTTAGGCCTCATCCTGAACCAGCAGTCAGACATCCTCTGAGGGGTCCCAGATTGGAGAGGGTGCAGGCTGGGCTGAGGGACACCCCTTCCCTCCATGCATGAATTCGTGCACTGAGCCTCTAGTATATAGGTAAATGTCTAGTAATTATGCTGTACACCTAAATCTTTTACACTATTAAATATCAACTACAATTAAAAAAAAATTAAATGGTTACAATCAAAAGGTACAGAAGGGATTCTCACTCAACTCATACCTTCTCTTATTTCCCCCACTCCCCAAATACGTAAACATTTTTCTTGTTTTGTTTTGTTTTTATTTGCCTATCAGCTTCCCCCCTGCACATACCCTTTAAAATTGATTTTATTTTTCAGGGTAGTCTAGGGGTTCATCAAAATTGAGCAGAGAATACAAAGAGAGTTCCCATACATAACCTGAACTCACACATTCCATGTGCTCATGCTTCCACTAACTATCAACATCCCCCACCAGCCTGGTACATATGTGACAGTGTCCTATCAACTTTTTTTCCTCCCTCTTTCCAGTTTTTAAGGTATAAAGTATCATGCTTTGATATATATGCATATTATTAAATGATGACCACAGTAGGTTGAGTGAACATCAATCACCTTACATAGTTAGAATTTTCTTTTCTTGTGATAAAAACTTTAAAAATCGACTCTTTAACAATTTTCAAATACACAATACAGCATTCTTCTTCTTTTATTATATTTTTACTGTTTTCAGAGAGAGGAAAGGAGAGGGAGAGAGAGATAGAAACATCAGTGATGACAGACAATCATCTAACTCCTGCATGCTCCCTTCTGGCAATCCAGCGCATAACCCAGGCATGTGCCCTGAATGGTATTGGAACAGTGACCTCAACCACTAAACCACACCGGCCAGGCTACAATACAGTATTCTTAACTGTATTCACCTTGCTGAACATTATATCCCCAGAAATTATTTACCTTATAACTCACAGTTTGTATCTTTTGACTAAATTCACACATTTCTACCACACCCCACCTACTGTCATCTGGAAACCACTTTTTACATTCTCTGTTTCTATGAATTTGGTTTCTTTGATTTCCACAAATTAGTGAAATCATACAGTGTTTGTTTTTCTCTGTCTGCCTTATTTCACTTAGCATAGTAGCCCACGATCCATCACAAATAGCAGGATTTCCTTTGTCTTTAGGCCTGAATAATATTCCACTTTTATATGGAGATATCTATACCTTCAAGCTCCTTGCAACATTATTTACAAATAGCCAAGAAATATAAACAACCTAAGTGGCCATCAATGGATGAATGTATAAAAAAAAATGTAGACAATTAAGTTGTTCACTCCACTATTTATTAATTGAAGTATCTTTTCCCCATTGTATATTCTTGGCTCCTTTGTCATATAATTGGCCAATATGCATGGGTTTATTTCTGGATCTATTCTGTTCTACTGATCTGTGTCTGTTTGTATTTATGCAATACCACACTGTTTCATTAATATAGCTTTGTAATATATAGGAAGTGGTGAAAGGTTTACAATTGTTCACATGGTAAATATTCATAAATAATATAAGAATTCTGTGATTCATGTAGTCACAACTCTAACCTTATTTTTATGCCACCCTACAGTTTAAAATCATGAAAAATGAAGGCTGTCTTATTCTTTCTCAATGGTTATTTGGAGTCTTTTGTGATTGCATACAAATTTTAGGATTGTTTGTTCTATTTAAAATGCCATTGCAATTTTGAAAGGAATTTCATTCAATCTCTGAATCATTTTAGGTAGTATGAACATATTAACAACAGTTCCTCTATTTATGAAAATAGAGTATCTTTCCATTTATTTGCATCTTCAAATTTTTTAGCCAATTTTTGTAGCTTTCAGTGTACAGATCATTTACCCCTTTGGTTAAATTTATTCCTCAGCATTTTGCTCTATGAAACCATTCATTCTTTCTCCATATCTCTCAGCTTCATTTCCTAGTTTTCAACTCGTTTCCTCTTTTGGTGCTATATTCTAGATCATTACTTCATGTCTAACTTCAAGTTCACCAATTATTTACTAAGTTTTATGCATCTATTTAATATGTCCATGGAGCTGTTGATTTTAATCACTAATCTTTCACTCCAAAAGCTACTTCTGATTATTTTTTAAGTTCATAGTTTCTTTTAATATTACCTTGATTGTAAGAATAATTTCTCCTATTATGATTAATCTTCATTTTTTGGTATATGAGGATTTCCTTTTTGTGTGGTCGGCTATACTTCTAAAATAATTCATGGTTTATTTTATCCAGCATTTCTAAGATTTTAGTAGTACAAAGTGTTTCAGGATATCATGTTTTGCCCATTGTTTTTCTCCGATAATTCATATTTGTCATGCACTCCATTACCTCTTTTCTACAATTTTATCTTTTCTCTCACTTTGTATTTTTAATCCACACTTTTAGATCTTCCACCACACTATTTGAGTGAATTGCAGTTAGGCTAAAGAAGCAGAATATGACCTTGGTGCCCTACTTGAACCTCAAATTCTGTTTTTGTTTTTCAAATATGTATTTTTATTTTTTTATTGATTTCAGAGAGAAAAAGAGAAGGAGAGAAAGAGAAACATCAATGATCAGAGAGAATCACTGATCAGCTGCCTCCTGCACACCCCCTAGTTGAATCGAAGCTGGGACCCTTCAATCCACAGGCCGATGGTCTATCCATTCAGCAAAAACAGCTAGGGCTCAAATCCTGTTTTTAAAAATAAAATTCAAAGGTGCCACCATAGCCTTCACTGATAGTTATATTTCATTGAGTACACAGTTTGATGATTCTTTCTCTTCTTCTGTCTCTGGATGCTAGGCCCCTTTACTGAGTTATTTCAGTTTCACACAATTCAGGCCAGATCTCACTATTGTGAATGTTACATGATGGGATCCCTGCAGATGTGTTAAGGCAAAAGGCCCTCTTAACACAGTGACCTGCAGTATAAAACTTAGCCTGCTGTAAACCCTGTAGCCAATATGCTAGCACTCCAGTATCACTTGATGTTTAAGGGAAGATTCATCCCATCATTTCAGGTATATCACAGCTTTCTGGTGTCACTTACACAGAAGCCAACAATAACATTCCTGGGGAAGGGAACGAAGTAGAAGAGACAAACTGGGGGCCAGAGATCTCTGAGAGTAAAACATCTCTCCAGATTTTCTGTTTTAGTCTTTACCTTAACCCTCTACCATACTTCTTTAGCTGCTTGTGATTCCCATGGGAGAGAAAATTCCTCAGGAGTTTTCTTTGCTAATATTCCAACTGAACACCAAAACTCTTTTGTACTGAAGAGCACACAGGAACCATAATTTGCCTTAAGAGAGCCAACCAGCTTGGAGTTGAGAGTAGGTGGGAAGAAAGCTCCGTCACAACTATCATACTGCCAGAATCTATATCATTACTTTTTTGTTAATAGATAGCTGGCTATGCCAAAATACTGAACTAATTTCAACTAGTCCAAAAATAAACAAGCAAACAAACCATTAAGTTAAACAAGTGTCTACATAGGCCTAAAACGAACAAATAGACAGCAAGTCGATTCATTTAACAATTAACAATACATTTTATTTATTTTTATTTTTTTATTGATTTTTAGTGAGAAAGGAGGGGAGAGGTAGAGAGAGAAACATCAGTGTAAGAGCATAACATTGATTGATTACCTCCTGCACACCCCTTACCAGGTATCAAGTCTACAACCCAGGTATGTCTCCTGACCTGGAATCAAAACAACCATAATGGGACGATATCCAACCAACAGAGACACACAGGCCAGGCCAACAATACATGTTATAGTATGATCATATTAAAGAATTCACCCAGAAACTACAGTGTTTGTAGTTAAGCCTTTAGACAAATATATTTGGTTGAGAATTTTTATTTCCTCTGTGAAAACTCTATAACATGTGTTTTAAATTGTTAGAAAACAAAATAATCATAGCTATATTATGATAGTGCATTAGAGCATTTAAAAATATTTTTAAAATTTTTCAATTACAGTTGACATACAATATTAAAATAGTTTTAGGTATAGAACATAGTGATTAGACATTTATATAACTTACAAAATGACCACTCCAAAGTCCAGTACACTCCTGACACCATACAATATTACTGACTACATCCTTTATGCCCTACTTTGCATCCCTGAGACTATTTTGTAACTACCAACTTGTACTTCATAATCCTTTCACCCTTTTCACACAATCCCCGAAACCCCTCTCCCTCTCATCCGCCAGCCATTCATTTGTTCTCTGTATCTATAGGTCTGCTTCTATATTGTATTTTTGTTTGTGTTTTGTGTTCTACATATAATAAAATAATATAATATTTGTCTTTCTATATCTGACTTACCTCACTTAGAATAAATACCATGAAGATCCCATCCATGTTGCTGCAAATGGCAAAATATCATTATTTTTTTATGGCTGAGTAATATATATATACACACACACACACACATATATACACACACATACTTACATACATATATATGTACATATATATTATTACTGATATATACATATTACTCAGCCATTAAAATTATATATATATATATATATATATATATATATATATATATATATATATATAATATACTCCTTTTTTAGCCATTCATTTATCAATGGATACTTGGGTTATGCCCATATCTTGGCTATCATATAAATAATGATGCAATAAAAAAAAGAGTGCATGGATCTTTTGAATTACTGTTTTAAATTTCTTCCTGTAAATACCCAGAAGTAGAACTGCTGGGTTATGGTAGTTCTATTTTTAATTTATTTGATGAATCTCCATATTGTTTTCCATATCACCTGAAGCAATTTACAATCCCATTTATAGTGCACAGGGTTCCTTTTGGCCCACATCCATGACAAAGAGTATACTGCTTATGATTTCTATTAGAAGTTTTATGATTTGGGGCTTACTTTTAAGCCTTTAATCCATTTTCATTAAAATAGATTATTCTTGCATATGATGTAAAAAAGTGGTCTGGTTTTATTTTTTGTGCCTGTTTACCATTTATTAAAGAGACTATCTATAACCCCATTATTGTGTATTATTGCTTACTTTGTCATACATTAAAAATCTATATATGTGTTTTTAGGCCAATACCATGCTGTTTTTATTACTATGGTCTTATAGTATAGTTTGATATCAGGAAGTATGATTCCTCCAACTTTGCTCTTCTTTCCCAAGACTAGTGTGACTATTTGGGATCTTTTATAGATCCACATAAATTTTTGGAATATCTGTTCTACTTATGTGAAATATGCCATTGGTATCTTGATAGGAACTGCATTGAATCTATAGAATTGATTTAGGTAGTATGGACATTTTAGCTATGTTAATTCCTCCTATCAATGAGCATGATATTCTTCCATTTATTAGCACCTTTTTCAATTTCTTTCTTCAATATCTTATACTTTTCTAAGTACATTTTTTTACCACCTTCCTTAAATTTATTCCTAGGTATTTTAGTCTTTTTGATGCAATTATAAATGGGCTTTCCTCAATATCTGGTAGTTTATTGGGATTTTTAAATATAAATACTGTATCCTGCAACTATACTGAAAACATTTATTAGTTCTGACGGGTTTTTGGTGAAATCTTTAGAATTCTCTCTATATAGTATCATATCATCTGCAAATAATGGCTGTTTTATTTATTACTTTAAATTCTAATGCCTTTTATTTTTATTTTCTGATTGCTGTTGCTAGGTGATGAAAGTGCACATCCTAGTTTTGCCCCTCATCTTAAAGAAAAAGCTTGCAACTTTTCACCACTGAGTATGATATTGGCTGCACATATGTCATATATAGCCTTTATAATATTGAGGCATGTTCACTACAGCCCCACTTTTCTATGAGTTTGTACTATATACAGATGTTGGATATAGTACAATACTTTTTCTGAATCTACTGACATGAGTGCATGATTTTTATACTTCATTTTGTTAATGAGGTATATCCCATTAACTGACTTCCGGGTATTGTACCAACCATGCATCCCAGAAATAATTTTCACTTGACTATGGTGTATATTCTTTTTAACATATTGCTGAATATGAATTACTAATATTTTGTTGAGAATTTTTCCATCTACTATGTTCATCAGGGATAATGGCCTCTCTCTTCTCCTTTTGGTACCCCTATAATGCGAATGCTGATATGCTTGATGTTGCCATAGAGGCCTCTTCCTCTATCCTCATTTTTTAAAATTCTTTTTCTTTTCCTCTGTTGACTGAATGTTTTCTGCCACTTTGTCTTCCAGATTATTGCATAGAAACTCTACTCCATGTGAAATATTGATTCCCACTAATATATCCTTCATTTCAGTATTATTTTTTCCTGACTGTACTTTTATATGCTTCTATCTTTTTTATGTTTTCTTTTTTTTGTCTCTATGTTGGATTCCCACTGAGTTCATCTATTATTTCCCTAAATTCATTGAAAATCCTCATAACCAGTGCTTTCAAATCTGTATTAGGTACACTGCCTGCCTTCATTTCATTTACTTCTTTTTCTGGAGTTTTGTCTTGTTCTTTCAAGACATATTTGTCTCCTCATTTTGGCTGCATCCCTGTGTTCATTTCTATTTATTAGATACTAGAGGCCCATTGCAGGAAGATTCCTGCAAGAATAGGGCTTCCTGAGCCGGAGCAAAGTAGAGAAGGGAGTGAAGCCCGCTATCCCTTGCGGGGGGGAGGTACCTCAGCCTGGCCTGTGCCCTCTCACAGTCTAGGATCTCTCTAGGGATGTCCACCTGCTGGTGTGCCTGGCCAGCCTGGGTGAAGGGCTGATGACTGTTTGCAGGTTGGCCAAGCCCCCAAGTGGGTACCCTCACCCCATGGGGGTGTGGCCAGCCTGGGTGAGGGACAGAGGGCCATTTTCAGGCTAACCACATTCCCTTCAGGATTCAGGATCCTACTAGGGTGCCTGGGCAGCCTGGATGAGGGGCTGAGGGCCATTTTCAGGCTGCCCACAGTCCCTTCAGGGTTTGGGTCCCTACTGGGGTACCTGGCCAGCCTGGGTGAAGGGCTAAGGGATGTTTTCAGGCTGCCCACAGCTCTCATTGACCCAACGTCCCAGCAAGGCTGGCTAGAATCAGGTTTCTGGGGATTATGTATCTTCTGTAATTGAAATTTTGTTACCTTAAGTGGAGGCCTAGGCAGGTTACGAAGCCTCCTGTTTGCTTCAGCTACGTGGCTTCTATAATTGAAACATTGTTGCCATGAGCAGAGGCCCAGCCAGCCTAGGAAGGCAGTTGCAATGGAAGCCTCCTGTTTGCTCTAGCTCTGTGGCTGCTGGTCTCCATCTTGGCTGGGTTAATTTGCATACAGCCACTCTGATTGGCTAGTGGGTGAGGCTTGGCTGGTGGGCGTGGCTTAGGTGTATCGGAGTGGTTGATTTGCATATTACTCTTTTATTAGAGTAGATGTATCTGTTATTTCTCCTAGGCTCAGCAAAGTGACTATATATAGTAGGTTTCCAGTGGGGCCCAGTAGCACAGTCTCCCTGATCATCTGAGCTGGTGCTCCAGAAGTGTCTCTTGTGTGGGTTATATCTGCTCTCCTATTGTAGGTAAGCCTTGATTGTTGTTGGTACATCAGTGGGCAGAACTGACCTTCAAGCTTACTGTTTGTGAGAGCTACTATAGTGGACAAGATGTTCTGTGGGTGCTGACCTGAGAAGTAGGAGTCACTTTAACAGGATTTGGTGCCAACAGGATCTGCCTTTCTGATGTGTCATTTGTGGACCTGGGTGGGTGGTGTGGTAAAATGCCAGCCACCATATGGTGTTCTTGTGTAGCCTCTGGGAGGGCTACAGTGCAATTCAATGTCAGCTGCCACTTTTGTCCACCTTGGGGCTGCTTGGAAGAAGCTAGAAAGTGATCTGCATTTGGTTGCCACTTGTGCTGGTCTTGGAGGCACTTGTGAGAGACTATGCTACAAATCAAGGCCAGCTGCCAGCAGTATAGAGCTTTTGGCCCTTTGGTGGGTACCATGGTGTGACCTGAGACCAGCTGCCACTTTTTTTAAGCTTGTCACTGCTTAGTTGAAGTTCTGTTCCAAGCTAAGGCTGGCTGCCATTTATGCCAGGCTTGGGACCACTTGGTGGAATCTATAATGCAAGTTGAGAACAGTTGCCACTTTGTACCTGGCTTGGAGCTGCTTAGCAAAAGGTAGAGGGCATGGCCAGACTAACTTTTTCTTCTTTGGGATTTGTGGACCTTTAAAAGATTTGGGGAAAGTCTGCAGCATGAGCCCAGGCAGGCTGCTGGTATGGAAAAGCCATTAAAAGGGGTTTCAGCCCAGTGTATGAGGCCAGGTCTCAGGATGTCACCAACACAAAGTGAACAATGTTAGGTCAGATTTGATCCCAGCTTGAGCCTGCAAGCTTGGTAGGGGGAAAGTTTGACAAAGTAATAATGATGCCTGCCAGCACTTCTGTCCCTGAAGAAAGCTGCCCCAACCTCTGCCTCTCCAGCCTGCACGCTGAAGTTAATTCAGTTCCTCCCTGTATTTATTTATGTCTCTGGTGCTTTTCAAGCTGCTGCCTCTGAACTGAAGCTTAAAATGAGTGAGTTTGTGAGTGAAAGGCCATGTGTGAGGCCCCAAAAGAATCACCTTGGTCTCTAGCAGTCCTAAATCTTACTCAGATGCTATCCCTGCTGGCTTTCAGTCAGACGATAATGAGGATTCCTCTTCCCAACACTGCATGTCTGGTCTGAAGAGTTACATTTGGGCCTGGGACCACTCATTTCTCAGGTGAAAACAATGCAGCCAATATACCTCTTCTGATTCTTACTCACCACACTGTGGGTGTATGACCTCTCTGTTCTATGTCTCCATCTCTTCTACCAGTCTCTAAGCAGCTTTTTCTTTGTCTCCATATAGAAATTTATTTTAGTTAGTCCTCAGGTGCTTTCTGTAATGGCTGTTCTACAATATCATTGTGATTTTGATGCAGTTGTGGGAGGTGAAGGGCACAGAGATTACCTACCCTGTCATCTCGACCCTGTAGCTTTAGAGTTAGGGCATTATGAATATGTATTTGAGCCATTTCTTAGAATTCTGTTTTGAGGATAACCATAATCAGGCCATTTCCTTGAAGCAAAATTTTATTTTAATAGTCAAGCATATATACAAGTTAGGGTTCTAAATTTTACATACATGTATTCTGTTTTGGAAACTTTTACATTTTATAGAAAAGTTAAAAAACAGTACAGAGTGTTCCTACCTAGTAGTTACCCAACTTCTTCATAACATAGTACACATGTGAAAACTAAGAAATCAATGGAGGTATAATATTATCAACTAACCTACAGATTTTATTCATATTTCAACAGTTTTCCTTCATGTGCTTTTTTATTCAGGATAATATACATGATAGCACCTTTCATTTAGTCATCATATATCCCTACTAACTAGTATACTCCTTTGATCTGTGGGAGTTTCCTATTATTTGTTTGCCATGCCCTTCAACTGTTTTAAGGAGGACTGGTCAAATGTTTTATAGAATGTATCTCAAAATTTGGGGCTGTATGAGGCTTTATCTGGATTATATTAGGGTTATTTATTTTTTACAAGAATAACACAAAGGTGAAGTATATGACTTGATATTACCCTATCAATAGTGAAAATCACTGCAAGGTTTTATTATTCTTTGAAAGAAAGTCAGTAAATTTATCCAATACTCATGAAGAGAAGACTTAAGTTCCTTCTCCAGGTGCGAGAGTTTGTAGCATATATTATTTGGAACAAACTTCTCAATTGTAATGATAGATGCCAAACCTATTTCTAGTTCAGTTAACAATTACAGTATATGATTATCTCACAACCGGTATTCCAGGCACCTGACATAAATTGCATACTATCTATTACCAAGGACCAACCCACACAGACTTCAGTTTAGCTTCATTTCTGAACCCCAGTCAGAATAGATTTTCTGTTAGACAATCAATTCTCCATATACAACTAAGATGCTGAGCTTAGGTAGTATCTCATTTTTTAGCAGTTTTAAAGATTATTCTTTTTAGATTTTTAGGTATGTAATAAAACCACCTATAAATAATGATACCTATTTTCTCCTCCCTAATAATTGGGTGTGGTATTTGTTTCAAATCTTGAACAAGTTATGATTAGATTATTGTATGAATGCTGCCAGTATTTCACATTTATTTGATATCAACTATTTAAGATCAATATTTTATCATACATAAGAAATGTTCTGATTTTATTAGAATTCTATGTTAAATTGTACCTATTACCTTTTTGCTAACTATTCAAATTACCACATGGCAGTATACTATAATTAACTACATTACTATCTGCTCTCACTTAGTCTAAAACTATTTTATTCATTTATAGAACAAAAAATGATCTTTAAGGATGTTTTCAAGACCAATAAAAAGATATATAGCTAGGTCTTCCACTATCTATATCCTATCCTATCTAATAAAAGAGTAATATGCAAATTAACCATCACTCCAGGACAAAAATGGCAGTGCCCATAGAGGTGGGGCGGGATGCTGGCAACATTGCCCTGGCAATGGAAGCCCAGCAGGCAATCAGACCGCAGGCAGCACCCAGCAGGACCTACTGGGAGGTCGCTATGATGACCCCTGAGCAGACAAGTGGGGACCACAGGTGGCACCCAGCAGGGACTACTGGGTCTGGCTGCAGAGGAGGGGGAGCCAGTGGTGGGACCCCACAGCCGTCACACCGGCCAGACCTCAGCCAGGGCGGTGGCTGCGGACAAGGGGACAAAAGGGAGTGGTGAGCTAGACCCAGTGGGAATCCCCAGCCGCCACAACGGAGGCCGGGCCTCGACCAGTGCAGTGGCTGCGGGCCTGTGGACGAAAGGGTGCAGTGAGCCAGACCCACTGGGGAACCCCCAGCCGATGCCCCGGCCTGCTATGGGGTAGGGTACAACAGGGCTTGCTTGCCCATCCCCGTGGTAGGGAGCAGACAGGCCTGGCAAAGAGCAGAGAACCACGTGGAGTGGGTCCAAGCCATCACTAGCACATCTCCTGATGACTCCCGAATTGGATAAAGTTCAGGTCCGGGTGAGGGACCTCCCCGCCTGCCCTTCCCTCCCCCACCTACCCATGTACAAATTTCGTGCACCAGGCCCCTAGTATATATATAAAAGCCTAGGTGACCATTGCAACTGAAACAGCCAAATGGACAACCGTACAGGCTGCATGGGGCAACCAGGCCAGCAGGGGGGTTAGTGAGGGACAACTAAATGACTGAACAGCAGGCTGTGTGGGGCAACCCTGATGGCAGACGGGGGTAGTGAGTGATGACAAAACGACTGAACAACAGGCTGCATGGGGTGACCAGCCTGGTGGGGGGGGGGCCATGAGGGGTGACAAGGCAGGCAGGGGAGGCAGTTGGAGGCAACCAGGCCAGCAGGGGGGGCAGCTGGGGGCAACCAGGCTGGTGGGGAGAGTGAAGTTGGGGGCAACCAGGCTAGCAAGGAGGGGGCAGTTGGGGGCAACCTGGCTGGAGGCAGTTGGGGGTAACCAGGCCAGCAGGGGGGGACAGTAAGGGGCGATCAGGTAGGCATACAGGGCAGTGAGGGGCGATCAGGCCAGCAGTGGGAAAGGGGCAGTTAGGGGTGACCAGGCAGGTAGGTAGGTGAGTGATTAGGAGCCAGTGGTCCAGGATTTCTAGAGGAATGTACCTTGAGGGGTCCTGGATTGGAGAGGGTACAGGCTGGGCTGAGGGGACCCCTCCCCCCCCACCTCCTGTGCACCAGGCCTCTAGTTTATTATAATGTTTTAAAGTTATTTTCTAAAACTTCTATAATTTCAGTGTGTAATTTCTATTTGACACAAATGTTATTTAATACATTTTAAATTTCTAAGAGTTTTTGGTTCCAGACTTTGTTACTATTTTCTAATGTTATTGCATATTAATAAGATAATCTTAATCTTTCCTATTTTGTTTCTGTCTTGAAATTTTTTTCTAATGTCTACTACATCACTTCAAATTTTTATATATGCTCCTTGGACACTTAAAGTCTAAGTCTTCATTAACAAGATACAGAGTTCAAACTATATTAATCAGATTTATGTTATTATTTATATTACTTTCTCTCTACACTTGTTTTGAATCAAGATCAATAAATTCAAGATTGTCTTAATGTTTAAACTTAGTATTTTTCTACTTCCGTTTTCATTTCTATTTCATGAAGGTTTTCACCCTTTGATAATTTAAAGTTTTCCTATTTACATTGTTTGTTGCTTTTTGTCTTTTAGAATATTTCCACAATTAAGTCATGATTACTTCTTTTTATCACTTGTATTTATGTGATATACCTTTAGTCATCCTTTTATTTCAGCATTTCTCTAATTCACTTTGATTTTAGGATGTTTCTTGAATAAAGAACTGTAATTTTTCTCCTTAATATTTTGAAAGCTTCATAGTTTTATTGAACTGCTTATCTTTGTAACTATAAAGGAATCAGAGGTCCTCTATATGTTTACAAAGTGTATTTTCCTAACATAAGCCATGATAATCATATTTACTCTTAATTTTTCCTCTCTTTTGTCATCAAATTTAGCCAATAGGTCTATATTTCTATTATTTCATTTGTCAGCTTACATGGATATCATTTGACTCTTTGGATCTACTCCACTTTCAATATTTCCTCAGTCATTTCCCAATTTAATATAATTGTACCATTTCTAAATTATTAGATGATATAAAAAGTAAATTCTAAAATGCAAATCTAATTTGAACATTTGTTTTAATCTTGGTTTTACTGTTAAATTAATGCATCGCTCTCCGATAGTCCTTTGCTGTAGTCTGCCGAACTGGCTGGACTTCATTTCCTGCCCTAGAAATTTCCTAAAGTATTATTCAGAAAAACACAATTACTTGTAGTTAAAAATGGTTTGTCAGCATCCTTTTTACTTCAACTATCCTTTGTCTCACATTTTCTTCATTTGAGTATCTTATGGTTGGTGCTTTGTGTTACCTGTATTGAAGGTTGTTGTAGAAAAGTTAAGGCAAGACTCAATATATTTCTTTCTCCTTATTTGCATACTGCAAAGTATTCTTCACTTACATTTAAAACCAATAGTATACTTTTGTGCTGATAATTCAAGAAATTTTCCCTGATAAACAGTATGACCTTTGGGACAGATGGCAAAATCATGCATTAGGATTTCACTAAATTATAGCTGTATATATTTATTTAGTCCAGTGTCCCAATTTTCTTACTTGAAAACACCATTTATGCTATTGTTGGAACTTCTGCGAATTCTACGTCTATAATTTTCTCTGTATTCCTTGGTATAATCTTATTAATACATATTATTTGCTCTGTTTCCAATTTTATCTTCTCTGAATGTCCAGGATAGCAAAAGAGGAAAGATTAAGATTATCTTATTATTATGCAGTAACATTAGAAAATAGTAACGAAGTCTGGAACCAAAAACCCTAGAAATTTAAAATTTATTAAATAACATTTGTGTCAAATAGAAAATAGACACTGAAATTATAGAAGTTTAAGAAAATAACTTTAAAACATTATAATATACTAGAGGCCCGGGGCACAAAATTTGTGCACAGGGGGTGAGGGATCCCCTCAGCCCAGCCTACACCTCTCCAATCTGGGACCCCTCAAGGGGACATTCAGGGGGCATCTTAGTATGCTATCCACACAATTAATTTTCCTTGAGCTTATTCTGATTTCATTTTTATTTGTGTGAAAGTTTTTTTCCTTTAATTTTTCCCTAAAGTTATATAAACTTGTGGTTCAATACTTCCATATTATCCTAACATTTCTTCCAACTTCTTGAAATTCTGTTTAGTAGTTCTTTCGTCACAAGCAAATAATTTATCTATTTTTTGAATTTATGGTAAAATTTCTAATCACAATTATGTACTCAATAGCAATTTTTTCACATTTTTGTATTTTTAAATGTGCTTTCTTTACAAGTTTTAAGAGCTGCATCTTGGTTAGAATCTTTTATTAATATCTCCTAATCAATTTCTTTTTTTAAAATATATTTTATTGATTTTTTACAGAGAGAAAGGGAGAGGGATAGAGTTAGAAACATCGATGGGAGAGAAACATCCATCAGCTGCCTCCTGCACACCTCCAACTGGGTATGTGCCCGCAACCAAGGTACATGCCCTTGACCAGAATCGAACCTGGGACCTTTCAGTCTACAGGCTGACGCTCTATCCACTGAACCAAACTGGTTAGGATCTAACCAATTTCTTTAAATGAGCAACCCTTTTCTCTTAATATTAAAGTACATGTTTCTCACTCTCAGTAATCTATATACTATTCCCTCATAAATGGGTATCTCTTTTCTACTATCTGGTTATATGAATTAGTCTTCATATCATTGCTATCTTTATTCTCCCATACTTAACTATTGTTTTGATACCAAAATGAAAATAACATCTTTTACCTGGATTTTGTGCAGTTTTCATCAGTGTTATCAGTAAACTCTTGGCAATTTAAACACTAAAAAGAACTGGCAACAGTAAGGTTATAAGAGGAATCCTACGTAGCAATATTTCAATATAAGCACTAATCTGGGGTGGCTCATTTGCTTAAAAATGGATTTTAAAAAAGAGTAATCATGCAGTGGTCAAAACAATATAAAAAACTTATACCAGCAGGTGATTTCTGCTTTTAAAGTAGCTGATTTCGGGACTTTGGGGGAAAAAGATATTTTAGGAGTTTTAAATCACAAAACTGATCAATAAGCCCAAATGCCAGTAAAGCCCAATGTAACAAATAATAAAATACTAACTTAGCATGTAAGCAAAGAAACAGCTCTAAGGAAATTTCAATATACATGATGTTGCCTGTGTCAAGTAAATTTTCATTGAAATCATATCCATATGTGCTTTACTTTATTTCATGAAATATTTTATTATATCCTTAAAATGAACAATATTTTCCAGCAAGCATATAGGAATACACAACGTTACTGAAATTGTGTTCTTTGTTCTATAATCTACTATTAATAAATATTGTTTTATAAAATATTTTTGCAACTTTTACCATAAAAATATATTTCCATTGTAAGATTTTTCCAGTCAGATTGCATGTAAAATTAGGTACAAAAGGAATAAAAATACAATTTAGTAGACATTTCTATTAATTCAATATAAAAAACTTGTACTTACTTGTGACCTAAATGCTTCAGAAAGTATCCCAAAACCTTCAGAGCTTGAACCCAAATACTTTCACTTTTTGAAGCCAATAATTTGTATATTACTCTAAAAATATAGAAACCAATAATCTTTTAAACTTCTACAAATATTGAAAATATACACACTATATCCTTTACAATTAAACTACACATACGGTACATAAAATATAAAATACACCTCACGATTTCAAATTCTTGGGAAAAAGAAAAAATTCGCACATTTTATTAATTTTTATTTAAACTTGACCTTCAAAAATATATTAACAAAAAACTATGTCTCACTTGTTTACATAATTACAAAATTCATAAAGTTAATCTTCAAAGTCCTTTACTTTGTCCATTTGCTCTAAAACATTTTTCATCTATTTTATTGCCATTGCACTGCCACTGTCCTAACTCATCATCCCTAAGACTGATGAATAAAATAATAGCTCTAATGATCTCACTACAATTTTGCCCCTCTCCAACTCTTTTCCACACAGTTGACTATATTTTACAAAATGGAAATCTGAGCAAATAAGTTCCCCATTAAAAATCCGTTAATTTTCATCAACAATAGAACAAAATCTAAATTTAGCATTCTATGGACCTTCAAAGCCTGGCCACTATTCTAGTTCTTGATCCTAAACTCATTAATTTTCATGTGCTCTCTTTGGCTGAATTACACCATACTCTCATTTTCCTGCAAAAAACAAGTTGCTCTTCCCACTTCTTGAAATGTCTTTATTTTTTTAAATTTATCTTTATTGCTGTATTATAGATGTCGCCTTTATCCCACCCATTGAACCCCTCACCCAGTCCCAGGCCTTCACTGCATGTGTCCATGAGTTATGTATATCTGCATATTAGAAACTGGGTGAATCCGTGCACCTGTGGGGGGCCTTCGACCTGGCCTGTGAACATCCCCTGAGGGGTCACAGATTGCGAGACGGCACAGACCAGGCTTAGGGGCTCTACCAGTGCACAATCAGCGCTGAGGAGGGAACACAGGAGGGCTCCAGGGTGTGTCCGGCCCATGTTGCCCAGTCCTGATTGGGGCCAATCAGGGCCGGCCAGCCAGGGAGAAACCATGGGAGATTGGCTAGGCAGGGAGGGACTCAGGGAAGGCTCCAGAGTGTGTCCGGCCCATCTCGCCCAATCTCTATTGGCCAGACCCCAGCCGCAAGCTAACCTATCTGTCAGTGTGCATCATAGGTACCGGTCAAAGAGCTGAATGGTCGCTTAGGCTTTTATATATACACTAGAGGCCCGCTGCACAAAAATATGTGCACTTGGGGGGAGGGGGCGGTGGTCCCTCAGCCTGGCCTGTGCCCTCTTACAGTCTGGGACCCTTCGGGGGATATCCGCCTGTTGGCTTAGGCCCACTCCCCGGGTGATTGGGTCAAAGCTGGCAGTCAGACATCACTCTGGCAGCCCGGGAGCCCTCCGGGATGTCCACTTGCCAGCGGGGAGCAGGCCTAAGCTGCAGTCGGACATACTTAGTTCTGCTGAGGAGGCAGGAGAGGCTCCTGTGACCACCACTGTGCTGGCAGCTGGCATCCTAGCTTGTGGCTGAGCAGAGCTCCCCCTGTGGGAGCGCACTGACCACCAGGGGGTATCTCCTGCATTGAGCATCTGCCCCCTGGTGGTCAGTGTGTGTCATAGTGACCAGTCATTCCCAGTGGTTTTGCTGTTAGGGTCAATTTGCATATTACCCTTTTATTATATAGGATTAGATGTCTGGTGCACAAAAATTTGTGCACTCAGGGGTGTCCCTCAGCCCGGCCTGTGACCTCTCGCAGTTTGGGACCCCTCAGGGGATGTCCACCTGCTGGCTTAAGCCAGCTCCCCGAGAGATTGGGCCTAAGGTGGCAATCAGACATCCCTCTGGCAGCCCAGGAGCTCATGGGGGATTTCCACTTGCCAGCAGGGAACAGGCATAAGCTACAGTCAGACATCCTTAGCACTGCTGGGAGATGGGAGAGGCTCCCACCACCATTGCTGTACTGGCAGCCATCAGCCTGGCTTGTAGCTGAGCAGAGCTCCCCCTGTGAGAGCACACTGACCACCACGGGTAGCTCCTGCAGTGTATGTCTGCCCCCTGGTGGTTAGTGTGTGTCATAGTGACCAGTCATTCCCAGTCATTCTGCTGGAAGGGTCAATTTGCATATTACCCTTTCATTATATAGGATAGAGGCCTGGTGCATGGGTGGGGGCCAGCTGGTTTGCCCTGAAGGGTGTCCCAGTTCAGGGTGGGTGTCCCATTGAGGATGGCTGGCCAGACTGGCCACACCCACTTCAGGGGGAAGGGGTCCTGCTGGGGTGCCTGGCCAGCCTGGGTGAGGGGCTGATGGCCGTTTGCAGGCGGGCCACCGCCCCCAGCAACCCCAGCTCTCAGCAAGGCTGGCTGGAAACAGGTATCTGGGATGTATTTACCTTGTATAATTAAAACTTTGTTGCCTTGAGCAGAGCTCAGGGCCGGCCAGGGCAGGCAGGAAGTTTGGCTTCCTCTATCACTTGGGCAACCAATTCTCCTGCTTGCTCCAGCTCCATGACTGCCGGCTGCCATCTGGGTTGGGTTAATTTGCAAATAGTCGCTCTGATTGGCTTGTTGGAGTGGCTTGGGGCGTAGTGAAGATGCGGTCAATTTGCATGTTTCTCTTTTATTAGATTAGATATAAATAGTTCTTTGGTTAATCGCTTTGTGTACTCCCAAACCCTTCCATTTGAGATTCCACAGTCTGTTCTGTGGTTCTATGTCTCTGGATCTATTTTGTTAATCAGTTTATTTTTGTTCATTAGATTCTACATATAAGTGACATCAGAGGATACCTGTCTTTCTCTGACTGGATTATTTCTTAGAATAATACTCTCCAGTATAGTAATGATTTAATTACTCTTCTTGAGACCTGAGATCCATTTATATACCTCATCAGTTAAGTTTTGGAGGTTATATAGCAGCTTCCTCCATTTATTACCTTTTAATGAGTAAGACTGCTATACTTATTCAAAAGTTCGTAGAATAGAGTCCATTATAGAAAGCACAACTATACTCAAAATCTATTAAAATACTAATAGTATACTCATACCTTATTCCATTTCTTTGATCAAATGCTGGTATCATTGAGGCTGGATGTTCTGACATTAAAGCCACTAATAACTGTAACACATCATGAATATTTTCATCCTGCATAAGAATAGCCGAAATTTAATTATTTAAAACTTTATGTTATGCTTTGAATAAAATAATTAAAATAGAAGACTCAGACCATGTCCTACCTCATGCATTGTAAGTAGGTAATTTAATATACTCTGAAGTTCATCTTCTTTGACCCCTCGATCCTAATGTTTAAAAACAGTATTAAGTTAAATCTAAAATTAAAACTTTAATAATCAAGAGACTATATTACTTCAATTTAAATTATTTAGAAATTTGTATCTATTCTCTAAAGTTACTATTTGATTGACAATCCCCATAAAGAATTAGTATATTTTGATCATGTTATTGTATTAATAATCACTATTTTTAAACATATACTCTTTTCTTAAAATAATGCAAATTACTATCCCTGCCATTTTGGCTTACTGGTTGATTATCAACCTATAAGCCAGGAGGTCAAGTTCCATTCCTAATCGGGGCACATACCTGGGGGGCATTCAGGAGGCAGCCAATCTATGATTTTCTCTCATCACTGAGGTTTCTATTTCTCTCTCTCTCTTCCATTATGAAATCACTAAAAATTAAACAAAACTTTAAAATAATGCAAATTACTATAAAACTTCACAATACTGAGAATTTTATCTTTATTTTTCATTTTTAAAATATTAATCTTTTAAAAATCCTACTTTGATAAAATACATTAATGTAAGCCTTATTAAAAGAGGACACACAATTTTCATATTCACATGTTCCTTGGCCTTGTGCTATAACCCTTAATATAGAGGATTTCAATGAGTAGTTAACAAAAAGTAAAATTCAACAGAAGTTAATACTAAGATTTATAAAATTCTGAAAGCAATCTAAGAATGTTTTGTGCTAATTTTACAATAATGATTTTAAACTATACCAAAAATTCCTTTTCACCTAATGTACTGTAATTCTGAATTACATAAAATTATTTTACCTTTAGTATTAGTTGTTTCAGAAAAAGTAGCATAAATGCCCGTAGTGATATAATTTCTTTTTGTGATGGCCGCGGACCATCTGAAATAAAAGAAAAAAGAAAGAAAAAGGAAAAACAGGAAAAAAATTCATGATATTAAATAAGCTTAATGCAGTAATGTCAGGATAGTATGGAATTCTTTAATAGTTATATTTGTTATAATTGTAATGTTTATTACTTCCAATGCTCCATAATTTCAATTTATCAGAGAATCTAAACATTAATTTTTCAGAGTTTCAGCAATTTCAAATTACTCACTAAATGTCAGATTTGAGGTAAAGAATTACTTTTTAGAAATTACATTACTATACATTGATAAATGTATAATCATCAAGTGGTTACACAGATACATTTTTCCACTTCTCTTAATGGGCTGGTTCCCTTTCCCTCTCAAATCCAAGTTTTCCCATACTTCCTCCATCCTCAAACTAGTCTTCCTTTAAAAACCAAAGCATAGAAAAAGTGACACTCTACTGTAATTATTTGTTTGCAGGTCTTCTCTTTTGTCACCTGTATATACCAAATACATATTATAGTGGACTCTCAATAAATGCTTATGAGTCAATAAATGAAAATGACAAGGGTAATTAATATATACGTACATATATATTAAACACATCATAATATCTAAATTTCAAATTAATTAACTGGAAATATTTAATTACCAAAAAATGAGAATATACAATAAGCACGTGTAATATATATAATATACAAAAATTAAAGTATACCTTTAAGGTAGGTAGCTAGAACCATGATATTCCTTAAACATCAAACTTTTCTTAATGTAACCACGATTTATATAGCCCTTCTGTAAGTTTTAAAACTACAATCCCTTTATGTGTCATTTCCAACATCTCTTATTTATTCAGCAAAAATTAACATGTAGATTATTATATCTGAAAGCAAATTAACATTCAAGTAATCCACTCTTTTTATTCTTGAGAAAGAAGTATCTTTCCTATTTTCCAAGACTGCCTTCTACATCTTTGCCCCACTTTTGCTCAGAGTACGAAGTACCCTATCCTCTCTAACAACACTTGGTATTACGTATTCTTAAAAAATATTTTTCACTGTGAAAAAATAGCACTTATACAAAGATATAAATGTACAATTTAATGTATTATTATAAAATGAACATCTATTGTATAACCACTTTTTAGGTGAAGAAATGAACATTGAGAGCAGCCTGGCAGGAACCCATTAACCAGTTGAATGCAGGGAAAGAACTGTACAAAAAGGAGAGTGAGGTCCTGATTTAGGTCATTTGCAGATTTCTATTTCTGTTATGTAAATATTCCCAAAATGACTGATTTCAAGTTACATTACCAGTTTAAAAAATCCCTGAATATTTAAACATTGGCTGTGGCACCAGAACAACAGAATACTCACTCTAGCTCTGATCACATCTTCCATTCCATCCCAGTAGAGTATACCAGTATCTTAGTAAAATTATCTTAGTTTTATTTATAAATTTGTCATTATTTAATGAAGTTAAACAAGTTTCATATTATCTTAATACATAAATATTGTTATTAAGATGAGGGTAACAATAGTGCTTATGTCATAAGGTATTTTATGAGAATTAAATAGAGCAACATATATAAAGACATCAGAATAGTTCCTGGTCCATTTTAATTGTAAGTACTCAGTAAATGTTATATGTAATTATTTACTACTGTCATACATTACACAATGTGAAGAGCAGGTTGCATAGAAATATATAGGTATGTATAAATTTTGTGTATGTGAATAATATGAACTTTACAAAATATTTAAAATACAAATAAATTTATCTTACAAATATAAAACTGAATAACAAAACAAATGATAAATAATACTATTTATGTAAGACACAGAAGCTAAGCAATCCTTTAGGAATACGGGCATGAATAGCAAAGGAGTCACGCACAGTAAAAAATAAAAAGTATTCAAGTAAAGTAAAAGCACAATAAACATAAAATTAAAAATGGGGTAATCTCTGGGCTGGAAAGGGGAGAAAGGTATGTGCACCTTCAAACAGGCTTAGGATAATGTTCTATGTCTTAAGCTTAGTGTTACTTATATAAGGTTCATTTTTTAAATATATATATATAATTATTGGTTTTTAGAGAGAGGAAGGGAGAGGGATAGAGAGTTAGAAACATCGATCAGCTGCCTCCTGCACATCCCCCACTGGGGATATGCCCGCAACCAAGGCACCTGTCCTTGACCAGAATCAAACCTGGCAACCTTCAGTCCTCAGGCTGACACTCAATCCACTGAGCCAAACCAGTTAAGGCCATAAGGTCCATTTTATATTTACACATATAATACCATTTTGTGTTTATAATATATTAAAACACCTATAACTTGAAACACTATGTATATACATAAGCAGGAAAAAATATGGCAAAAGTATATGTAAGGCTGATGATCTTGGCTCCTTGGGAGAATATTATTTTTTATTTTTAAAATTTCTATTATTTCACTTGCTACCAAGTTCATGTATTTCTATGATTTTTATGTTTTTCCAGTGAACCATATAAAATAACAATTAAAAAAAACAAAAGTTATAATCAGAGTCAAAGCAAAAAAAAAAAATTATACTTCACAGAAAGTTCAATAAAAAGCTAATGAAGGACCAAGTATCTTTACTGGGTCCTTCAAGCATTTTAGTTTAAAACAGTATTGATAAAAGCAAACTGTAAGTTTCAAGTCAGAATTTCACATAACACTAAGTAACAAAATTTCAGATGGATTAGAAAAGATGTTGTTTATATTTACACATATAATACCAGCATGGCACAGTGGTTAGAATATTGGCTGTGTACCTGAGGGTCATGGGTCTGATTCCCAGTCAAGGACATGTACCTGGGTTGCAGGTTCTATCCATGACCCCAGATGGGGTGATTGAGGAGGCAACCAATCAATGTGTCACTCTCAAATTGATGTTTCTCTCTCCCTCTCTCCCACTTATGTCCCTTCTACTCTCTCTAAAAATCAGTGGAAAAAATATCCTCAGGTGAGGATTAACAGCAAAAATTGTTTAAAACAATTAACAAAACTATAGTTTCCAAAAAATAAATTAAAGCATAAAGAAAAAGACATCTGCACCCTGACTTGTGTGGCTCAGTTGGTTGAGCGTCATCATGTGCACCAAAATGTTGCTGGTTCAATTCACAGTCAGGGCATACGCCCAGGTTGCAGGAGGCAGCCGATAAATGTTTTTCCCTCACACTGATGTTTCTCCCTCTCTCTCTAAAAATCAATAAAAATATATTTTTAAAAAATAAAAAATGGGGGGGGGAACATTGGGGGGATAAGGACACATATGTAATACCTTAATCAATAAAGAAAAAAAAATCTTCCAAAAAGAAGGACCTATGTAATACTTTCAACAATAAAGAATATACATATGCACACACACACACTAGAGGCCCGGTGCACCAATTCATGCACGGGTGGGTCTCTCGGGGTGGCCTGTGGAGATCGGGCCCCAGCTTGTGCCCCCCAGCCTTGGCCTAGCACCACCCCTTCACCTGCTCCACTATCCCACCTGCAGGGCAATCAATCAGGCTGGGGCACCACCTGGCTCCCTCAATGCCTGGGAGCCAGGTGGCGGCCCCATCCCCTACTACCGCTGCTGGTCATGGTCTGCAGAACAGTAAGTGGAACAACTGGGACCCTGCTTGCACCTGTCTTGGCCTGGGGCCACCCACTCACCTGCTCCACCATCCTGCCACGGTTTCACTCTCAGTGGGGCCCATTAGGACCGGCAGCACCTCCACTGCTGCCTGCTGCAGTCCTGCACTGCCCCCTAGCAAGTGGTCGAGCTCCCAGTTGAACAACTGCGCAAGGGGTCAATCTGCATATTAAGCTTTTATTATATAGGATAGGATTATACACACACACACACACACACACACATATTTGGTTTCTCTTTTCTGTGGCCAGTGCCAGCAGAGCCTAAGAGTCCAGAAGGTAACAGAGGCCAAGGAGACACCAGAGGCTGGCATGGACCAGGAGGCAACACCTTTAGGGGAAGGCAAGAAAACAATAGAGGCCAGAGGTATGTAGTGGCAAAGAAACAATGGAGGTCAAGGAGGCAATAAGGATCATCCAGAGTTAAAGTTGTGGAGGGTGGGTCAGAGTCAAGTGGCATGTCAATGCTGAGAAGTTAATGGTGTAGGTGTCAGAACACTGGTTTCATAATGTAGAATATGCAAATATCCAATATAATAATCCTCTATAACAAAAGGGTAATATACAAATTGACCCAAACAGGGGAATGACCGGGAATAACCAGTCGCTATAACGCACACTGACCACCAGGGGGCAGACAGTCAACACAGGAGCTCCCCCCTGGTGGTCAGTGTGCTCCCACAGGGGGAGTTCCACTCAGCTACAAGCTGGGCTGATGGCTGGGAGTTCAGCAGCGGTGGCAGGAGCCTCTCCCGCCTCCGTGGCAGTGCTAAGGATGTCAGACTGTGGCTTAACCCGCTCCCCGCTGCCAGAGAGATGTCTGACTGACAGCTTAGGCCTGATCCTCCAAGGAGTAGGCCTAAGCTGGCAGGTGGACATCCCCGAAGGGCTCCTGAGCTACCAGATGGATGTCTGACTGCCAGCTTAGGCCCGATCCCCCATGGAGGGGGCCTAAGCTGGCAGGTGGACATCCCCTGAGGGCTCCTGGGCTACAAGAGAGTGAAGACCGGGCTAAGGAGACTCCCCCCGTCCCCAGCAACTGCACAAATTTTCATGTACCAGGCCTCTAATACTAATATATTAAAGATACTGGGAGTAAGATTTCTCACTATTAAAGGAAGAAAGCTAAAATATAATATGTTTGAGGTTATATTGAACCACATAATTTTGGGCTGGAATTGAAGGTACGAATTCACAGTTTTCAATATAGGTAGATCAGTTTAGATGAATGCATGTATTTATATTTCTTTATTCTTTTCACTAAAAATGCCCAGAAGCCAATGAAACCAAAGAAGAATAAATACAACAAGCACATTTAACACTGAAATTCTGGTTTTTAAAGACTATAATTACCAAAACAATCTAGGGCTCCTTGAAGAAATGAGTGAATCCAGGACTGGGATGAGAAAAGTATAAGATGAACAAAAGTCATCTTATACCAGAAGGCAAGGAAGTACCAAAAAAAAATATATATATATATACTAGGGGCCTGGTGCACAAAAATTTGTGCACTCGGGGTGGAGGGAGTGCCTCAGCCCGGCCTGTGCCCTCTCACAGTCTGGGACCCCTCAGTGAATATCCTATGATGGCCCCAGTCTGCCAGGCGCCTTCTGTGTGTGTGTGTGTGTGTGTGTGTGTGTGTGTGTGTGTGTGTGTGTGTCACCACTGGGGACCTGCCCCCAGCCGCATCTGAGGCTCAGAGCAGTCCTCCTGTGTGTGTCTACCTGCTGGGGACCTGCCCCTAGGCACACCGTGGAGGCTTGGAGCAGGCACCCCCTCTATGATGATCTCTCAGACGCTTGCCCTCCCCTGCATGTTGTTCTCTTTTTTGAGCGTGGCCAGGGCTGGGTGCGGCCTGCCTCCCAAGCTTGCCTACTGCCCATCTTCCTCCAGCCACCAGAAAGCAGGAAAAACCCCGCCTCGTGGTCAGGCCAGCCTTTTCCTGCTCCCTGATCCCCGGAAGGGGTCTGGGGAGCCGCCAAGCAGGACTCCAGCCCCCAAGAGCTTGCTTTCCCGCTCCCCAGTGGCCCCCA
>PVJC01016231.1:0-33963 GCA_004026665.1 Murina feae | reverse complement strand
CCTATGTCCCTCTCCAGCCAGTCCTTCTATCTCCCTCTTGGGTTCCTTTTGCTCCAGAATCTTTTCAATGGTGACTTTTTCCAGGAAAAATAAATGATGGCATTCAACACTGTCCCTCTGTTTATCCGTGCACCCTGAGTAAAGCAGGCATTCTGACGCTCTGTTTCCATGTATTTGCACTGACATCTCTATGCTCACATGGCCCTATCTATATGGAGAAAACATTGGGGTTTTTAAATTACAAATCCTTGGAGTTTACTCCACCTCTGCTCTCCAGCCATTTCCGGGAGGCTTTTCATTTCTACTTATTTTTAAAAAATATATTTTTATTGATTTCAGAGAGAGAGGGAGGGAGAGAGAGAGAGATAGAGGCATCTTATCTAATAAAAGAGTAATATTGAAATTGACCATTTCTACGGGACGCCTAAACCACGCACACCAGCCAATCAGAGTGGCTGTATGCAAATTAACCCAGCCAAGATGGAGGCCGGCAGTCACGGAGCTAGAGTAAACAGGAGGCTTCCATTGGAGCAGGAGTAAACTGTCTGCCTAGGCCGGCTGGGCCTCTCTCTGCTCATGGCAACATAGTTGCAATTACAGAAGCCATGGAGCTGAAGCCAACAGGAGGCTTCATTACCTGCCTAGGCCTCGGCTTAAAGCAACAGTTTCAATTATAGAAGATAAATAAATCCCAGAAACCTGATTCCAGCCAGCCTTGCTGGGACGTTGGGTCAATGGGAGCTGTGGGCAGCCTGAAAGCCTGAAAACAGCCCTCAGCCCCACACCCGGGCTGCCCAGGTACCCCAGTAGGGACCCGAACCCTGAAGAGACTGTTGGCAGCCTGAAAACGCCCCTCAGCTCCTCACCCAGGCTGCCCAGGCACCCCAGTAGGGACCCAAAGCCTGAAGGGACTGTGGGCAGCCTGAAAACGGCCCTTAACCCCTCACCCAGGCTGGCCACACCCCAATGGGGTGAGGGTCCCCACTGGGGGGCTTGGCCAGCCTGCAAACAGCCATCAGTCCCTCACCCAGGCTGGCCAGGCACGCCAGCAGGTGGACATCCCCTGAGGGGTCTCAGACTGCGAGAGGGCACAGGCCAGGCTGAAGGACACCCTGAGTGCACAAATTTTTGTGCACCGGGCCCCTACTCAATGATAAGAGAGAATCATTGATTGGCTGCCTCCTGCGCACCCACACTGAGGATGGAGTCCCCAACCAGGAATCAAACGGTGACCTCCTGGTTCCTAGGTTGATGCTCAATCACTGAGCCACACCGGCCAGGGTCGTTTCTACTTATTTTAGTTTCTATTGCAGGAGTCCCCCTTTATCCATAGGGAATACGTTTCAAAATCTCCAGTGGATGCCTGAAACCACAGATAGTACTGAATCTTATGTATACTGTGTTTTCTTCTCTACACTTGTGATAAAGTATAATTTATAAATCAGGCACAGTAAGAGATTAACAGTAACTAATAACAGAACAATTATTACAATACTAGAGACCCAGTGCATGACATTCATGCACTTGAGGGGAAGTGGGGGGTTCCTCAGCTCAGCCTGCACCCTCTTGCAGGGATGTCTGCCTGGTGGCTTAGGTGGGGAGCAGGCCTAAACCAGCAGGCAGACATCCCCCGAGGGATCCTTAGCACTGCCTGGGAGGTGGGAGAGGCTCCCGTCACCGCTGCTGAGCACAGCAGCCGTAAGCCGGGCTTCTGGCTGAGGGGTGCTCCCCCTGTAGGAGTGCACTGACCACCAGGGGGCAGCTCCTGTGCTGAGTGTCTGCCCCTTGGTGGTCAGTATGCATCATAGCAACAGGTCATTCCACCATTCAGTCGATTTACATATTAGGGTTTTATTATATAGGATACTGAAATAAAAGTTTTATGAAAGTGATGTCCTCTCTCTCAAAATATCTTACTGTACTGTATATACTATACTCAGCTTTTTGCTTAAAGGAGGCACTTTACAACTTCTCTTTGGCATATCCAAATTGCCAACATCACTACTCTTGTGCTTTGGGGCCATTATTAAGTAAAATAAGGATTACTTGAACACAAGCACTGCAATACCGAAAGAGTCCATTTGATCACGCAGATGGCTACTAGGTGACTAATGGGAGGGTAGCATAGACAGCTACCCTGAACAAAGGGATGATGTGATCCTCAGCAGGACAGAGTGGAATGATGCAAGATTCCACCATACTACTCTGACAGTGTACAATTTAAAACGTATGAATTGTTTATTTCTGGAATTTTCTATTTAATATTTTCAAATCATGGTTGACTGCAGGCAGCTGAAACTGCAGAAAATGAAGCCACAGATCAGGGGGACCACCATATTCGATTTTGTATAAGTATGTATCATATTTATAATCAGAAAATACAATTAGGATGATACAAATATAATGGGAGTAGATTAGCTTCTAAGGTGTTGTATCAGTGCAGTCCTCCCAAACCACCATCAAGGCGTTTTCCAATGTTAGATCTGCTGAATGTATGTTACTGAGAACTGAAAGAAATTTAGCTGAGAACTTGAGCAATGTGCAGCTGAGATTAAGCATTCGTATTGTGACCTGAATATCCCCGTTCCAGAGGGTTTAATTCATTCTCAACCAAATAAGATTAGCACAAAAAACAAGCCTATAAAAAGCAGAGGTGTTTTTTTGTTTAGAATTTTAAATGGAAAATAGAAAGCAGTTCAATTTTTAAGAAACTAAATATATTTATTCAGCCCAGCTGGTGTAGCTTAGTGGTTGAGTATTGACCTATGAACCAGGAGGTCACGGTTCGATTCCCAGTCAGGGTACAAGCCTGGGTTGTGGGCTCCATCCCCAGTGTGGGGCATGCAGGAGACAGCCAATCAATGATTCTCTCTCATCATTGAGGTTTCTATCTCTTTCTCCCTCTCCCTATCTGGAACCGATAAACATATATTTTATATATATTCATTGTAAGGAAATGAGAATGGCTGTTATAACTTGAAGAGAGAAATAGGAGAATTTGGGATTCAGTTCATCTAAGAAGCAATAGAATCCTGAAAGAATGAGCAGAGATTGCTCAGAATGATACATGGGCTTGTCTGGGATGGGCACATGTGCTAACCATGTAACTTCCAGTTAAATGCTGATGGTGCCTGACCCCCACCCCATTCCTGGCCCCAGCCCACATCACATCCTCATCTCTGAGCTCTCCCCACCCCTCATTCACACACCATTAGAAATACTTCGGACCTCCTCCTATCTCTCTGCTTATTCCTGAACTGTCTCTTTGAGGATGTCTTTTCCTCCATCTGGTCACTTGACAGCCTAAAGTTTTCATCTTTAGCCTAGTGTTCATCTCGCTCAACTCTGATCCCTAGGTGATCTTACATGCATCTGCAGCTGGTACATATCACCTATACCTTGTTAACCCAAATCTCTATTTCCAGTCTAGACCCTTTGCTGACCTCTAACCCTGTATATTCAGCTGCAAACCACTGACGGTCATCAAGTGTCTTCATGGTCCACAGACAACTCAAACTCAACATGTCCAAAACAGATGTGATTCCTTCACAAGCGTATCCTCTCTTACTGAATGCTGCCACCATTTGTCTACTCTTCAAAGCCGGAAATCTGGGCCCCATTCTAAATTCTTTGCCTTCACAACCCCACTCCAAATCCTGTTGATTTTGCCTACTCAATATTTATCAACTGTGTCCCCTTGTCCTATCTCAGCACCTGATATACCTCTGGACTTGTCCAATTGGGCCAATAGTCTCCTAATTGATCTTCCTATTCCCCAGTTTATCTCAAAGTACCTTCTTCAAAGGCCAATCAGATGACAACATTCTATTCTAAAAACCATTCAATGGCTCCACATAGGCACATTCTATAAATTCCTCTAGGACTTGGCACCTACTACCTCTTCAGGCTCATCTCCTTAACTTTTCCCAGCTTATCCAAGCATTAGCTCAGGGGCAGACTCAGGTTTGTTGGTTTGTTTTTTGTGGAGTCTTAAGCTTATATGATTTGAAGGGTCCTCCAAGAAAGATAGTACAATATTATGACTAATAATTAGTTACATTGCCTTGAAAGGGGACTGAGAGGGCCCCGAAGCTTAAGTTTCATTAACTTCACAGTAGCTCTGCCTCTCGTCTGGCAAACAGAGCAAGCTTCAGTTCCCTAGAATATACCGTAATCTACATCTCTTTGGCTTTGTACAAGCAGTTACCCTTGCCTGGAATGCCCTTCCCTCTCTGCCCTTATCCATCTGGCAAAACAATTCATTCTTCAAGGGTCAGCACAGGGACACCCCTATGTGAAGGCTTCCCTGACCTCCTCACATGGAATTGACTGTTCTCTCCTTAGGGTTCTCATTGTAATTTGTCCTTTACCTCCTTGTACCCCGTTCTTTACAGAGCATATCACTCAATTGAATTTATTTGTTTAAAGCCAGCCTTCCCCGTCAGTGCCTCAAGGGCAAAGACAAGGTCATTCCTTTTCAGATTGTGAGAGCACAGAAGTACCTGACACAATATGGGAGCTCAGTAAATGCCTGCTGAATGGAATGGAGACCTCACCCATGCATACTAGAAAGACACCCTTCTTTTGGCAAAATGTGTAGAGTAGAAAAGTTGCTGTACGCAGGGACCCTGGGTGGAGGCAACACTTATGAGGGATCTGCTGCCTGCCTACACCATTCTGAGAAGCGGTCTAAGCTGGACCATGACATCTGTGGTCTCTCCAAGACTGTTGTGGTGAGCTATTCCCCACGGCCTCCCGCCAACCTCCCCACCCCACCTCCGTCCTTACCTGTCCTCCTTGTTGATCTGGTCCCCAAAGCCCACTGTGCTAACAATTGTGAGCTTTAGCCCCACGTGGCTCTCCTGGAGGTCATAGGTATTGGACCGAAGCTGGACACCTGGCTGTGTGTGGGTGGCTGGCTCCCCCTCGAACTTAGTGTTGAACAGGGTGTCCATGAGGGTGGACTTGCCCAAACCTGTCTCTCCTGAAAAGCAAAAGGATAAATTATGGCCTATTCACATAGTGACCATGAAGCCATTCCACATCGTGTTTTGGATGCATATTCATTGACATGGGCAAGTGTACATGATTAGACACTAAGTGGACTATTTGATCTCCGATAAGTGAAAAAAACTGAAAGGAACTGCACCAACATATTAGCAGTAGTCACCTCAGGATAGTGCAATTGGAGTCATTTTCCTTTTATTCCTAATTTTTTTGTGATGTGAAAACTGAGTACACATTGTATTATAGTTAGAAAATGAAACTTTTCTAGGCAACGATGGAGAGGTAGAGTTATGTCTAGAAAAAGACTGGGAGGAAATACAACATATTCTTACCAACGGGTATGTGTGGGTGGTGGGGTTCTATGTGATTTTCATTTCTTTCTTTATGCTTTTCTCTACTTTCCAAACTTTCTGCGAGGAACATGTCTAGCTTTAGCAATAAAAATTAAAAGCTCGTTTTAAATTTTAAAAGAAAGGTACAGCATCTCATCAAATAAATATCCCCTCAGTTCCCATGTCACCTCCCTGCCAGGACCAGAGTGCTCTGCCGATGGGATGGCCGAATGAATGTGTGTCCCAGGGCGGGGACTGTGTGGCCCTCGGCCTCTCCTCCCAGGGGGTTGAGCAATCAGTGGGACTATTTTCAGCTAATGTGGAGGGAATTTAGCGGGCCACAAATTACTCTTCCCCTTAAATTTCAAACAAACCAGCCATTTGTTTGTTGAACTAACAGGCTGCAGGGTACTAATAGATTAAGCCATTGAAATTTCAAAGTCTTGGGTTTCCCACCAAAGGAACAAGTGAGGGAGGAGCCACAGGGCCTGCTGAAGGTCTGGGAGGCTATTTCTGGAAGACCTGAGGGACTCAAGCCACTGCCATGTGCCAAGGAGTGTTCAGGGAATGAGGCATTGGAGGGAAGCTGGTGGCACGGGAGTTCGGCCAGATGTTAAGCCACGAGCTGGACCGGGTATTACAGCTGTTTCCAGGCTCTTTGAATCTAGACTGTTTTCGGATCCCCGCCCCAAGCAATTCAGGAATACAAGATTCAGCAGTTAATTACCTTTGACTACCTAGACTACGCTGCCATTCTGCTATCATCATCCCTCTTCTTCCCTCTCCCTCTCAACCCTTGAGATGTGAGTGTTGACTGTCTTTATAGTCAAGAGCGGGTTTACACTGTGCAAATCCTGACCTGGCAAATCCCCCCTGTGACTGATAGCACATACTAGTACCTGCAAGGCAGCCCAGGACTAGGGTTAGGGCTGCCTAATTGCAAATGGTCCATCTTCCCTCCACTCTCTGGGGGCGGCTAGCTATGGAACTTCCATGCCTCTTTTCTCCCGACTATGAATGCAGGAGGTGCTTTTTAAAATATCTGTTGATGACAGCTTCTGTGTGTGGAGAGACTGGAGAGAGGAGAGAGAGAGAGAGAGAGAGAGAGAGAGAGAGAGAGAGAGAGAGAGAGAGAGAGAACCAGGAGAGAGAACAAGGAGAGAGAAAGAGAACAAGGAGAGAGAGAGAGAGAGAGAGAGAGAGAGAGAGAGAGAGAGAACAAGGAGAACATTCAATTCAGCCAGCTAGCCGGCCTCCCCAGCCCAATTCCATAGCCAGGCCTGACTAATGGGGTTGATTGTCAGGGTGCAAGAAAATGGTTCTTCACACAGATCATATGTCCATCCAGGGTCTGCTATACCTATTAGCAGCAAAGATTCTCCCAGAAGAGGCCGCTTTGTTCCTCCCCAAAGAAACAGGAACCATTTGGGTCCCAAGAAAAATGTGGTGAGGTGAGGCCTTTGCAATGGGAGGTGACAGACTTGGCCAAGCAACGGAATTTATCACCCCCTCCCTGCCCAAAGGCGGAGCAGCTAATTGCAAATGGGGCCAGCATTTCTGAGGTGGAAACACAGGGTGGCTCCCACACCCTAACTCGCCTTCCTTCTGGGCACTGAGGTTCAAGCTACATTTCAGCCTGGCTTTGTACATTCCCATCTCCACCCCCTCTTCTGTTCCATGAGCTCTTTGCTGAATGCCTGGCAACAACTAGAAAGTTGTGGGTCCTGCCTCCCCAACACCCAGAGCTGGCTCCCTGGCTCTCTGATCCAAAGGATTCTCAGAGAGCAGGGAAGGGGACAGCTTCCTATGCTCCGGAGAGTGCCTAACTCGGCTCACACAGGCCTCAGGACCAGGACTACAGGGTGAGGGGCCCACCCTGTTTGCACAGCTGAAGAAATAGAGGCCTGCAGGCAGGGCAGGGCAGCAGGGAGTGGCAGCAGGGAAAATGACCACCTGATTGCCTGCCAGCACAAAAGGGCTGTGGAAACTGTATGCCCAAGGATGAATGTCTGGAAGAAAAGAACCCATGGGTGTCTAGGGAATCGTGATAAACGCAACATGAGAAGAGGACAGAAAATCAAGTGAGCTCGTCCCATGGCTATTGAGTGCGCCCATTCCAGCTTTCCCATCAATGTGGAGCCTGGGGGTAGGTAGGGTAGGCCCTCTCTCTCAATGGCTGGCACAGGCTCAGCCTGAGCCTAGGAAGATGTCCCCTCCCATGCTGCCATGGGGCCCACTATTGAGTGGGAGGGAGGGCACATGTGGCCAAATTCAGATCAGGTCAGCATATTCCACACCCCTGCAGGAAGGTGGGGACTTGGCAGTTAGATTCCAGTAGGAAACCTGAGGAGTCCCTAGTGGTCAATTTCTCTCTCCTCCTCCCTCTTCATAACCGAGCAAGGTTTAACCCTTTTAAAGTCATCACCATCAGCCAGGAGGATTTCAAGTCAGTACAGATAGTATTGACCTAGTATCTGGAAACACTAGAATTTAAAAAAATAAACAAATGCACTAACTGGTTTGGCTCAGTGGATAGAGCTTCAGTCTGCGGACTCAGGAGTCCCAGGTTCGATTCTGGTCGAGGGCACGTACCTTGGTTGCGGGAACATCCCCAGTGGGGAGTGTGCGGGAGGCAGCTGATCGATGTTTCTCTCTCATCTCATCAATGTTTCTGACTTTCTCTTTCTCTATCCCTCTCTCTTCCTCTCTGTAGAAAATCAATAAAAAATATATTTAAAAAATAAACAAAAAACCCCCCACATACTATGAAATATGCCTTTTCAAACTATACTCCCTGGGATAGTCCAATGTTGACCTCTGTACGCTGAGTTAAAAACCACTGTAACAGCTCTGGCCGGTGTGGCTTCATTGGTTGGAGCGTCGTCATATACACCAATGGGTGGCAGGTTCAATTCCCAGTCAGGGCACATACCTGTGTTTCAGGTTTGACCCCTGATTGGGGCAATGATTGAGGTCTCTCACATCAATATCTCTCTGTCTCTTCCTCTCTCTACAATTAATTTTTGAAATGTAAAAAAAAAAACTGGAACAAAAAACTGTAGCCCTTTTCTTCATCTGCTGCTAATATTTGTATCCTCTGGCACCTGTGCAATGAAGTCCTTGCCAGTGACGAAATGCAGAGCCCCAGCCATGTCATCACTAAAGGACTGTGTGGCCTCACCGGAGCCCTTTCCCCTCTTTGGGCCTCAGTCTCTTTCTCCATAAAGCGATCAGGTTAGAGTAGTAATAATAGCTATCGTTTATGGAGCACTTACTATGTGCCAGGCACTGCTGTAAATGTTTCGTATTTTCTTTTTTTTTTTTTAAGTATTTTTATTCATTTCAGAGAGGACAGGAGAGGGGGAGAGAGAGAGAGAGAGAGAGAGAGAGAGAGAGAGAGAAACATCAATGATGAGAGAGAATCATTGATTGGCTGCCTCCTGCATGCCCCCTACTGGGGATCGAGCCCACAACCCGGGCATATGCCCTTGACTGGAATCGAACCTGGGACCCCTCAGTCTGCAGGCCAACACTCTATCCACTGAGCCAAACCAGCTAGGGCATGTTTCGTATTTTCTTATTTAATCCCCCAAATGAGCCTATGACGTAGATATTACTATCTGTCCTTAATTTACAGATGAGTTAACCAAGCCAGTTCCCTAGCAATGTGCATTTGCCCCGCTCTCAGCCTCTCTGCACCTGACCTTCCTCATCTGTATAATGTAAATGAAGTAACTGGCCCAGGGTTACAAAGTAGTAAGTGACAGAGTTAGCATGTGAATCGAGGCAGTTTGAACTTGGAGCCCATGCTTAGAACCAATATGCTCTAGAGCATCCCATAGGCATGATATGTTGGCTCATTGGGTCATTGAACAAATATTTACAAAGCCTCCCATAAGGAGCCAGGCACCGTTTTAGGGGCTGGGGAATACAGCAGTGGACAAGACAGCCCCAACCCCTGTTCACATAGAGCTCAGTCACATGAAACTAAAGTTTCTTCCAGCTCCAAATGATGGAATAAACCAAGAGAAACATCCCTGAGTTCAAAAGGGAGGAGTCCAACAGGAAGCTCTCCAGGAACTCCAGTTGGCCAAGGGAGCCTGTGGACAGGGACAAGGTCATGCCTGGCTTGGTGACCTTGATTTTTTTCTCCTTCCTGATCTGGCAGAGCAAGCTGCCGTGCAGGAGCCAGCTTGCCCAGCTTCCTGCTGCTCTTCCCCGGCCCATGTGCAGTGACGACAGGTTGGCAGTAAAAAAAACAAAAAAACAAACAAACAAAAAAAACACGCAGCTATGGCGGGAATAATGACACAACAGAAACCGCAAATGCTGCACACCATGGCAATTTTCTCCTGAGCACAGATGGTGAAACACTGACCAGCATACCCCTGCTGGCCACTTGTCTTTCCCAATTGACCCCTGACCTTGATAGAATGCTAGCTGCCCTTCCCCTCCTCCTTTAGTGAACCTCAGTCCTGCTTCTCTTGTATGCTTTTTTTCCAAGGTCCACAGACTCCACTTGTGTCTGGAATCCTGAGCAGCTTCAAAGTAAATATTATCCTTATGACTCTCCGTGCTCCTCGCAGGCATTACTGTTGCTGGCACATTCGGAGGGCTGAGTCGTTTGTGGGTTCTTTCCCAGCAGAACATTTGTACTGCTGTCTCTGGAGGCTCCTCTGAGGCCGCCTGCACTATATCTAGGATCATGGGATCCTAGCAATTTGCAAAGCTAAGCGACCAGGAGATATTTTCTATTAGGAGAGAGGAACACAATCAGTAATTATTATCAACCCTAGAGAATTTGTTGAGAAGGAGTCTCTTCTTGTTGTTGTTAATCCTCGCCTGAGGTTATTTTTCCATTGATTTTTAGGGAGAATGGAAGAGAGAGGAAAAGACAGAGAAACATGGATGTGAGAGAAACACATCACTTGGTTGCCTCCTACATGAGCCCCAACCAGGGCTGAGGCCAGGGAGGAGCCTGCAACCAAGGTACGTGCCCTTGACCGGAATCAAACCCAGGACCCTTCGGTCCGCAGGCCGACACTCTATCCACTGAGCAAAACTCGTCAGGGCTAGGAGGAGTTTTAATATGCTCACACCCATATGCCTAGCCTTCTAAAAAAAACAACCATTGTAGGTGCCATTTATTGGTATTCATATAAATTGGGCTCTGGATTCATAAAACTTATCTCTTCCAATCTCATTATACACACATGCACACATACATACATGTACATGACGGGTGCCCACTGTGCTAGGCTTGGGTCTGTGTTCAGCAGCCCAGCACCAAGATAAATAATGCTGTGCTAAAAATACCCTAGGTCTCTGTTAATAATAGAAGCTAGTGCTACCATAATTTTACACTTAAACTGCCTTATTAGAAAAGAAAAGAAATCCTTTGGGACAGTGGTTCTTAACCTTCCTAATGCCGCAACCATTTAAAACAGTTCCTCATGTTGTGGTGACTCCCAACCATAAAATTATTTTCGTTGCTACTTCATAACTGTAATGTTGCTACTGTTATGAATAGTAATGTAAACATCTGATATGCAGGATGTATTTAGGCGACCCCTGTGAAAGGGTCGTTTGACCCCCCAAAGGGGTTGCAACCCACAGGTTGAGAACCGCTGCTTTGAGGGAACATATTCTATGCCCAAACAGTCATTAAGGGAGTAAACATGACAGTTAGGCGCAGGCGGTAGGCAAGCGTGAAAGCATGGTCACTGAGTCCTGTGAGAGAAAAGATCACCTTCAGCAGCTAAGCTGCAAACCCTTCGCCAAGTCAGCAACAGCACCGAGCCCCATGGCTGAGCTGAGATTGCAGCCTTGGAGCCACTCTTAGCTGCTTGTGACCGTGGCCCAAATTGTGGGTTCTCTGAGCAATGACGGGGTCGCAAGCACAGTCAGAGAACAGAATACATGAGTTGAAGGCTTTTTTGGATCAAGGATGAAGAATGAAATTAACTCAGTCTGGGGTGGTGCATTGAATGGTTGCACCTGCAGGGCTAAGAGAGGAGCTATTAGGTAAGCCATTTTATGAAACTTGACATTAGGGGAAAGAAAGAGACAGGGTGACTGCTTAGGGATGAGTGTCTCCTTCCTACCCCACCCCTCTTGGAGGGTCTGTCCCAGGCAGTCAAGCAAGGCTAGCCCAGCAGGTGCACGCTGAAGCAGTCACAGTTGTACGATGCCTAGGCTGGAACTCAAGGACAGGGGTTTACTATTTCTCCCACTTGTTTGCCATAACTTTGGCTGCCTCTTCATCTGGGCCATTGCGGAGCCTGTGACCCACATGTTCAATTACCCCACACGTCCGCCCCCAGAGAGCTATTCTTGTTTACATGGCCTGCCTCCTGAAGCTTTACTAGCCACCCAATTGCTTGAAAGGTTTCTTGGTGTGGGTATGTCATTTCACTTCTCATCTCCTCAACTTCAGTACAGGTCATACTGAGCTCTGTGGGGAATGCCAAGAGAATCTAGTATGTTTGTGTGGAAATTTTTGGTGATCAAATATTATGTAAAATAAGTTGGCCATCAACCAAAGATTGGAGAGATCTGGCAGCCCTCATATTACATGTGATAGCATTTCATCTTGATGTCAATCACCGTGACTTCTATTTATGTTGTATCCTTCTCCTAATAGCAACTAATCATAACCATCAGAGGATTTCTGGCATCTAATGAATTAACAGCCTAGATCTAGGCTCTAAGACCCATGATATGAAATTTGTGAAGCACTTATTTTCATTTCATAGGTTCCAAAGCTGGTGTGTGGGAGGGAGCCATCAAGCTAGTGAGTGAGCCTAGCTGACTGCCTGTTGTCCATATTTAGAAATGACTTTGCTGTATTCCACTTGCCTTTGAGTGTGCAGTTATTCTCCTATAGAAAGTGATATAGAAGAGTGCTGGGGATGGAGGAGAAGAAAATGAATGACCTTGGTTAGAAAACTTTACATTAAAGGGTAAAATATCCAATTCAAGAGTAGCTCAACATGATCCTCAACATGAATGAGTCCCCCATAAGCTCTATACAAGAATAAGAAAAAGCAATTACCAGAGGTATTTGAGTGTTTCAACCAGCATGAAAATGGACTTTATGATGGTATTACACAATTATTAAGGTTTGGAAGTAGGTCAATGAAAATATAGAGGTATGCTCTACTACACTGTATAGTGAAAATTATATGCTATGATCGTGTCTGAAATTTGGGATTTTTTTAAGGACTAAGGAGAGATTCTTAAAAAATGTCAAGGAACTTTTGTTCCTCATATTTGGTTGGTGCTTGAGTTTTTAAAATGCTTTTGTGTTATCAGGACATGTTGCTAGCAGCAGATAGAGAAGTAGAAGGTGGGACAAAGGGTCAGCTGGACTTGGGTCCTTGTCCTCACTCTGTCACTTATTCTGTGTTGCCTCAAGTAAGTCCTTATCCTCCCCAAGCTTCTGGGTCTCCATCTGTTCAATGAGGATACGAATGCTACTCACTCTGCTCACTTCACAAAGCCCTATTAAGGACCCAAATTGCTAATGTGGAAGTGTTTGAGAAGCATAATAAGTGGATCCTGTGAGCTTAACTCATTCATTCCTTTCATAAACATTATTGAACTCTGTGTGCAGAGATTAGCATATCAGATGTGACTAAGATGTGGTTTTCCACATTTGAGACTCCAGGTCCAGGCAGAGATATATTTAAAGGGAATAAAAGAACTTTGCACACAGCTATGTGGTCCCTGCATTTGAGTTCCAACTGTAGCAAGCATAGCAGGGCTGCAGAGGAAACAGACAGACCTAACCCACTACCCAGCAGCTGTACGCATCTTTCTGCAGCCACTACCTCCATCCCAATTCGGTCATGGCTCCCATTTTCTGCAGCCAAAACAAACCTGACAGCGATAGCTTAGCCAGCAAGCTCTCTCGCAAAATTTCCACAGAGCATCACACAGCTCACCTTCCCTCAAGGTATGACCCCCATATTCTGGTCTGACCAGCGGAAAATGTCATTACAGCCAGGTGTTTAAGAAAACACACAAAACAAGCAGAGGATAAAAAAAAGAAAGCGGGAGAGGGACACTCTTGCAAGTAGATCAGAATGACATACTATTTAACCTGCAAAGCCACATCCAGCTATTAAGCATCCATATTTTGTAATAGAATTTTCTGCTGTGAAAATACTCACCCACACACATGATGTTGAAGCAGAAGCCCTGGCTGACTGACTTATTCACCAACTGGTCCGGCAAGCTGTCAAACCCCACATGTCCAGCCAGGGGGAGAGTTCGGCAACCTTCACCCTAATTTGGAAGGGGAGAAAATGAAAATGTGCTCACAAGCAATCTGGGCCTCACTTCTCCATCCAAAATAATATGTGTGTTAGGAAGTAACACCCGCCCAGGCTCCTGTCACCAGGCAAAGCAAGTTACAGAGGCAAAGCAAACTACAGAGGTGCTTATAAGGGACCGGAGGGCAGGGGCAGGGGATGAGACCGCTGGCTCCAGAGGTTCACAAACTTGGTTACATTCTCAACTCACTCACAAGCTGGATAACCTCTCAGAAACTCCACTTCCTTCTCCATCTGTCATATGAGATAATATTACTTATCTTACAGGTGATTCAGAGACTCAAATGTGCTCACACATGTAACAAACTTAGAATAATGCCTGGTATGTGCATACATGTTCAGTAAATATTACAAAGGAATTTTAATTACTCCTCTCTCTAGGGCATTTTGGGGATCTACAATGGTGGCACCATGTAGAGGCTAAGAGACTAAGCTTTGATAAAATATGGAAACAACCCGAATGCTCATCAATAAATGAGTGGATTTAAAAAGCTGTAGTATAGCCCTGACCAGTTTGGCTCAGTGGATAGAGCATCAGCCTGCGGATTTAGGGGTCCCAGGTTTGATTCCGGTCAAGGGCATGTACCTTGGTTGCGGGCACATCCCCAGTGGGGGGGGTGCAGGAGGCAGCTGATTGATGTTTCTCTTTCATCAATGTTTCTAACTCTCTATTCCTCTCCATTCCTCTCTGTAAAAAATCAATAAAATATATTTTAAAATATATATATTTTTAAAAAGCTGTGGTACGTACACACAAAGAATACTATTCAGCCATAAAAATGAATGAAATCATACCTTTTGAGACAGGGGAAAAAAAACAAGTATCACGTGATCTCGCTTATATGTGAAATCTAATGAACAAAATAAAGTAGAAATAGACTCATAGATACAGGGAACAGACTGACAGCTGGGTGAAAAGGGTGAAGGGATTAAACAGTACAGATTGGTAATTATAAAATAGTCACAGAGATGTAGATTACAGCCTGGGGAATATAGTCAATAATATTGTGCTAACTATGTATGGGGCCAGGTGGATACTTGAAGCATCACGGGGGGACACTCTGTAAAGTACATGATTTTCTAACCACTTTGCTATACATCTGAAACTAATACAGAATAATATTGAATGTAAACTATAATTGACAAATGTTTTAAGTGGGGGAAAAAGAGACTAAGCTTTGAATTCAGGCAGGAGCCCCACCTCGCCCACCTTCTAAACTTGGACAGGTTACTTAACTTCTCAACGTGTCCCCATCTGTAAAATCAGGAACTAGTAGTTACTACCTCATAGGACTGGTGCGAAGATTAGAGAGGTTAACTCCGAAAGCACTGAGCCTGGGGTAAGCGTGCAGCAAGCATTTTATCAACAGTAGCTGCTGTTCTGATTGCGCTGGAAGGTTATCCTTCCACTCAGCCATCCTAAATAACTATGTGTGATACTATGGCACACCAGTGGCACACTGGTGGCGAGAGAGACAGAGATAGAGATAGAGATAGAGATAGAGATAGAGATAGAGATAGAGATAGAGAGAGAGAGAGAGAGAGAGAGATAGAGATAGAGAGAGAGAGAGATAGAGATAGAGATAGAGATAGAGATAGAGATAGAGATAGAGATAGAGATAGAGATAGAGGGGGAGAGAGAGAGAGAGAGAAAGAGAGAGAGAGACCTCCTTGCTTCCTCTCATCTCCTTGTCTCCATCAGGATCAACCTACCCATTTGCAGCTCTGTAAAGCAGAGGGCCTTTGCTTCTTACTGTTAAAGGTTTTACAAAACAAGGAGAACCTCAAACTGGGGCAGGATTCCAAGGAGCCAGGGGGGAGGACAAAAGGGGCCTGCATGTACTAAAACAAAACAAAACAGTGTTAACTGCCAATCAGGGCAGCAAGGGAGGGGGAAAGAGAGGAGAAGGAAAGCTGGAGACAGCCAAGCTAGACAAGAGGGGTGGAGAGCTAGGCAAGCAGTCAGAGGTTCTGTTGTGTGGGTCTACACTAAGATTTCCGTAACCAGAAGGGTGCCAAGAGTAATCCAAGAAGGACATGGTTAGTGCCAGGAGGCCTGTGCCAACATCCCGGGCTGTTAGCAGGCAGTGCTTAGCCTGAACTGGACCTGCTTTAAGACTAGGTCCATAAGGGTCCACTTTACACTGAGACGGATGGGCTGCATTGGTGGGGAAGCCTCACAGAGGCTGACATTATCAGAACTGCTTCCCAGATAGCCCGTTCGCCCAGCTTGGGACCCCACTCCCATTGGTGCCATCAGATACTCCAAGAGTGAGAGACAGGGCTAGGTGCCAGTGACTGCCACCTGGCAAGTTCATTACCCTCACACATCTCTCCCCGCACACAGTCCCAGTAGAGTATTCTTGGAACACAACCATCTGCCATCATTCAATCCAGGCTGGAGTATTCTGGGTCCCAGCGGGGCACCTGAAGACAGCTGGGTGTCCTGAGTGGCCCACATCACTCAGGGCCTTGTTCAACATTCACCCCTTTCCACACCCCCTCACCTCTTTCTCCTTATTTTTTTTATTAAAGCAAACAAAAAGATCTAAGTTTCCCACTGTTCATTCTTGGTCCTCCACACTGCAGGCAGACAGGGCTTACGAGTCAATATGCTTTCTCGACAGAGCCTCCTACGGAGCAGGCATCGGAAATTGGGAGGGACTCAGAGTTGAGATTTCCTGAACCATATTTTATCGCCCCTGGATGCTTCTTCCTGTCTCCAAATGCAGCACCATGCTCCACAGCCTCTGGTCCAAGTGCCAAAGGTGAGGAAAGGGAATTTTCAAACTGAAGACAGTGGAGGGAAGTAAGGAAAACACCATACCTTAGTGTGTGTGTGTGTGTGTGTGTGTGTGTGTGTGTTTGGTTGATTGGTTGGTTAATCCTCACATGAGGATATTTTTTCCATTCCTTTTCAGAGAGAGTGGAGGGGTGGGGAGGAGAGGGAAAGGGAGAGAGAGAGAAACACCAGTGTTAGAGAGACCCATTGATGGTTGCTCCCTGCATGTGCCCCAACCAGGGGTGGATTCAGGACTCAAACGCACAACCCAGGTATGTGCCCTTGATAAGGAATCGAACCTGTGACCTTTCAGTGTGCAGGCTGATGCTCTAACCACTGAACACACCAGCCAGGGCCATACCTTATTCTTAAAGATTTACTTTATTGTCAGAGACTGACCAAGCACCTCATATATGCCCACCTATTACCTGGCACCTAGCACAGTGCTGGAAAACACCCTAAACAGCAAATGGAAGGATATGAGCTTTATTTCCTAGGCCATGAGGTTTGGGGGCATACAAGGAGTTTTTTTGAAAGATCATTCCAGAAACAAAGTGCTTTATTGATTGGGGGAGAGAGAGAGAGAGAGAGAGAGAGAGAGAGAGAGAGAGAGAGAGAGAGAAAGGGTCAGAAGACGTATTAGCAGATAACTCCAAAAATGTTGAACTGGCACTGAGACAATAAATGCTTGCTGAAATGAACTGATCTGACTTCAGACTCAGGAGGGAAGAACAAATTTGAGAGCTGTCCCAAAGGGATGAGACTCAATGAGTGGGCAGAGGGAGTGAAGGAGCAATCAAAGCTCTCAGGCTGCCGTATTCTGAGCCGGGAAGCTTGGATTGATGACATTGTTCAACATTCACCCCTTTGGACCATGGCCAGAAAAAGGGAAGCCAGGAAAGGGGGTTTGTTTAGTGGGGAAGTCGAGGAATCTGGTTTTAAATAAGCTACTACTACAAGAAATTACATTGGTCAGGTTTTTTATTTTATAGAAGTAATCAGTGTTCATTGTAGATATTTTAGAACATGGGAAATTATAAAGGAGAAAAGCACAATCACTTATATCACTCTCCAGAAATATTCACTGTTAATATTTACACGGATTTCCCTCCAGTGTGTATATGGTGCGTGGGGGGGGGTTGTTGTTGTTATTATTATTTGTTTTACAAAATAGGGATAATTTTGTATAATCCTTTTCATAACTGACTTAATAACCTGATATTCAATATAGTGTGGATGTTTTCTTGAGTAATTAAGTATACTTCTTTATTTTATTTTATTTTTCCATTACAGTTGACATTCAACATTATTTTATATCAGTTTCAGGTGTACAGCATAGTGGCCAGACCACATAATAATAAGTATACTTCTACAACTTTACTTTTATTGGTCACGTAGCATTCCACTGTAGGACTCTACAGATTTTATTAACCAGTCTTCCACTGCTAGACATTTAGCATGCTTCCAAGTTTTCAACAACATACTAGTAAACAACAATTCTTGTTCTTACAGAATAAATATCTCTTGATTATTCCTAGAATTGAAGCCCACTGGGCCCAAGGACTCACACATTTGAAAGACTGTGGTACACACTGAAAATCACTCAACAGAGAAGAGTACAAATGTCTACTTCCAACACCAATATACAAGAGTGTCTGTTGACCCACACTGAGTTTCCGAGGCTTTTTGGCTATTGTGAATTGCATCACTGAAAAATGGCATCGTCATTTAATTTGCCTTTAATCATTACTTTCATTGTTCAACTATATATGTATATTGTGCATGTGCATACCTACATGTGAGTTGCCTGTGCATATCTTTGCCCAGTTTTTAAATAACAGGTGTTTGTCTTTCTCTTCTGAATTTGTAAACACATTTTATATGTTAAGGAAAATAAGATAGTTTTGATTTTGTGAGAGGTACCAGGAGAAGAAACTCAATAAGTAACTTAGTAACATGGGATTGTAGGCTCCAGGAGAAGTCAGGACTGGGATACGAATTTAGAAGTGAAAGGTTTGAAACTGGTGTGTTCGCCAAGAGACAGTACAGGGAGAAAAGAGCTAAAGACTGGATATAGGAAACGCCCACAGTAAGGAATGGGAAATTGAAGAGGATTCTGCCAAGGGGAGGAGTTGATCGGGTAAGAGATGACCCAATAGTTTTCTATCACCAGAGGCCAAGGTTGAAGTCAGGAAGAATTAGAGAAATAACTGTTGATCTGGACTTGGTGAAGGTCACTGGTGATGTTTAGAATCCGTGTTTCTTCTGTATCTTTTTACCCACTTTCCAATATACCTAAATTAACTGGAAAGTTAATGTGGGGGGTTTTCTTTTAGTCTCAGCAGCAAACGTTTTGTCTCAATGCCTATAATTGAGAAAACTTCAAAAATGTAGTATTTGTGTATGTATAGTTCCTGCTTTAGGAACTCCTATCTAGCAAATATCATTCACTCTGGCTTTGATGACTCATAAAATGTAAAGGTCATCATTATGAATACCAGCACTCATTGTTCAGAGCTAAATATGCAGAGGTAAAAAGGACAGGACACTGGACTGAATGCACACTGATCCCTGACCAGTCCCTGGAAGTTTCTTCCCCGCTCCCTCACGAAAAGCTCTGATATATTATCTCTTTCCTCTTTCTCCATAAGGTGGCCTGATTAGCGGAGGTCCTCATTACTTTGATTGCAATTACAACTGAATGTTCCCCGGATTACAATGTTCACAAGAGGAAATGGAACTAGCAACTTGGCCCAGCATGTCTGACACTAAAATCTCAAGTTATCATTTTGAGTAGCAGGTGGCACCATGTTCAAGGTTTGAACTGAAATGTTAGAAAGGCAATAGTAACCAAAATGTTAAAGGCCCATCTCCACTAACTCTGCAATCTCCCCTTGGAATCTATTCTACAGAAACTCATACACCTGTCCAAAGACCCATGTGCTATAAGGAAATTCATTACTACACTGTTCATAATACTGAAAAAATAGAAAAAAGGTACATGTCCTACAATAGGAAAATATTTAACTAAAATCTGGTACAGGCCTATTCTGGAATATTCTGCAGCCATTAAGAAGAATTTGATTGGACTATAGGTCCTGATGTGAATATCCCCAAATATTATAAAGTAGATAAAAGAGGTTCTAGCCCTAGCCGGTTTGGCTCAGTGGATAGAACGTTGGCCTATGGACTGAAGGGTCTCAGGTTCGATTCTGGCCAAGGGCACATACCCAGATTGTGGGCTCGATCCCTAGTGGGGGGTGTGCAGGAGGCAGCCAATCAATGATTCTCTCTTATCATTGATGTTTCTATCTCTCTCTCCCTCTTCCTTTCTCTGAAATAAATAAATATATTTAAAAAAGAAGTTCTAGAACAATAAGCACAGTATAAGCCCATATATTCAAAACAGCCCTATATATGTGCATTTGCACATAAATGTACAAAAGGGGACTGGAAAGAATCCACCAAACCAAGAACTGTGGCTACCTCAGGGGAGGGGAATGGAAACGGGGGCTTACTCAGGGGGTAGTCAGTATGCTTCCGTACTGTTTGATTCTGTTACAGCTTGAAGTGTATTCACACACTATCTATGTAAAAACATCTTTGCCCTGACTGGTTTGGCTCAGTGGATAGAGCGTCGGCCTGTGGACTGAAGGGTCCCAGGTTCAATTCTGGTCAAGGGAATGTACCTTGGTTGTGGGCACATCCCCAGTGGGGGGCGTGCAAGAGACAGCTGATCGATGTTTCTCTCTCATCAGTGTTTCTAACTCTTTATCCCTCTCCCTTCCTCTCTGTAAAAAAATCATATATATATATAATTATATATATATATTTAATAAATAAAAATAAAAACATCATTAATACAAAGAAAGAGAGTAATCACTCAGTTTTGCAGCAAGAGCAATTAAGAGGTAGAATCTGAGAAGAGCTAAAAGGAAGGCAAAATGAAAGAGTGCTCCTGAGAACTGGGAGAGCCCCACTCCCCTCCCCAATTACATTTCCTGTTTTCTCCTCATCTGAAGTCACTTGTGGTTTTGAAATCCGTTATACCGCATTTCGTGTCATAAGCAGAAACACCGCTCTCTTTCTCTTCTGCCCCTTCCCCTGAGGACACACCAATTTCGTTTTTTAATTGAGTTGTCAGTCGAAGGTTCATGTTGTGAAGAATGACTTACGGTGGTTCCAGTTGTGCATCTTTCTCCCACTGCTGCTATTCTGCAAATAAAGAGTCCCAGCCTGGATGCAGTGGCTCTGTGGTTGAGCGTTGACCTCTGAACCAGAAGGCCAAGGTTTCATTCCCAATCAGGGCACGTGTCTGGGTTGCAGGCTGGATTCTCAGTAGGGGACGTGCAGGAGGCAGCCGATCAATGATTCTCTTTCATCATTGATGTTTCTCTCTCTCTCCCTCTCCCTTCCTCTCTGAAATCAATAAAGATTTTTTTTAGAGTCCCACAAGCACCCAACTGGGCAAACCCCATGCCCCTCAATCACCTGCCTCTCCTCTGATTCCTGGTCAGGGCACATGCCTGGGTTGCAGGCTTGATAGCCAGTAGGGGAGGTACAGGAGGCAACCAATCAATGTTTCTGACTCTCTATTCCTCTCCCTTCTTCTCTCTAAAAAGCAATAAAAAGCATATTTTAAAAATGTAGTGCCAAAGTTAGTAGCTGCCATTCTGAAGGATGACACCAAAGCCAAAAGTTTGGAGCTCATTGCTGATGACTGGGCTTTCCCTAAACTTTCCCTCTAGCCTTTGCATGTAGATGTTAGGAAAGGACAGAAACACTGAAATAAGATTCTCCCCATGTGTCATTCCTGGTGGGACTCTCTCACACCTTCCTTTTCTCCATCTCCATTCCCAGCCCTGAAGACCAATCTCTGCTAGACCCTGTAAATCTCTAGAACAATAAAAATCAGTGAGTAATTCAATGATGCACAATGGGATATGAAGCAGCTGACTAAAATATTTTCTTTTTTTATAATATATATTTTATTTATTTATTTATTTTTTTACAGAGAGGAAGGGAGAGGGATAGAGAGTTAGAAACATCGATAAGAGAGAAATATCGATCAGCTGCCTCCTGCACACCCCTTACTGGGGATATGCCCACAACCAAGGTACATGCCCCGGACCAGAATCGAACCCGGGACCGGAGTCCGCAGGCCGACGCTCTATCCACTGAGCCAAACCATCCAGGGCTAAAATATTTTCTAAGAATATTTAATGACATGGGAAAATGATTACCAAATACTATCAGACAAAAAACAACACACCAACACTGTATGTACAGGATCATCCCAATCATGGGGAGAAAGTATATATGCATTTTTAAAAGCTTCAAAGGATACAATAAGATGCTAACAATGGTTACTTTGAGTGGAGAGGCTGTAGGTATTATGGCTTTTCTGTGTTTTCCAAATTTTCTGCGATAAGCGTATTTTACTTTTATAATCAGAATTAAAATGTTTTTTTAAAAAGTTCTATGATGATACTTTCCTATGCAGAAAAGTGGCCTCGGATATTATAGCAAAATCTTCAACTATAACCAAAAAGGTGGTTTAAATACAGATAATCAGAAAATTCAGGTGAGTATTCCACTTTCAGGCAGTTTTACTATAATATTAAACATTTTACCATTAATACAAAAAACTACTATTATTATTATATACATAACATTATTATACACTGTAACTTATTATTATAAACTAGAGGCTTAGTGCATTAGATTTGTGCACTTGGGGGGGATCCCTCAGCCTGGCCTGCCCCTCTCACAGTCTGGGCCCCTTCAGGGGATGTCCACCTGCCGACTTAGGCCTGATCCCTGTCACAGTTCAGGACCCCTCTCTCCTTACCGCCGGCCTGCAGCAGAGGCAGGAGAGGCTCTTGCCACCACCTCTGGGCTTGCCAGCTGTAAGCCCAGCTTCTGGCTGAGTGGTACTCCCCCTGTGGGAGCTCACTGACTACCAGGGGGCAGCTCCTGCATTGAGCATCTGGCCCCTGGTGGTCAGTGCACATCATAGCAATTGGTCGTTCCACTGTTCGGTCAATTTGCATATTAGGCTTTATTATCTAATCTAATAAAATAGTAATATGCAAATTAACCATAAATCCGAGACAGCTAAGCCACACCCACCAGTCAAGCTATGCCCACAGGCCATCAGAGAGGTTGTATGCAAATTAACCCAGCCAAGATGGCGGCTGGCAGCCATGGAGCTAGAGCAAACAAGAGGCTTCTGTTGCACCAGCGATGGAGTTAAAACTGCCTGCCTAGGCCAGCCGGGCCTCTGCTCAAGGCAACAATGTTTCAATTATAGAAGTCACAGAGCTGAAGCAAACAGGAGGCTTCCCTGCCTGACTAGGCCTCTGTTCAAGGCAACAAAGTTTTAATTATAGAAGATAAACAAACCCCAGAAACCTGATTCCAGCCAGCCTTGCTGGGACCTTGGGTCAATGGGAGCTGTGGGAAGCCTGAAAATGGCCCTCAGCCCCTCATCCAGGCTGGCCACACCCCCATGGGGTGAGGGTCCTCATTGGGAGACTTGGCCAGCCTGCAAACAGCCATCAGCCCCTCACCCAGGCTGGCCAGGCACGCCAGCAGGTGGACATCCCCCAAGGGGTCCCAGACTGTGACAGGGCATAGGCCGGGCTGAGGGACACCCCCCCACCCCGAGTGCATAAATTTTTGTGCACTGGGCCCGTAATATAGGATATTCATGCAAACCGGATGTAAAATCACATATCCTGAAACACGTAGCAGAAAGTCTTGAAACAATCAAGTAGGTGACTACCCTATCTGCTGCCTCCACTATTGTCAAGGGTGAGGATGCCACTGTATTATCAGCCGTAAGAACCACAAAAACACTGATAAGTTCCCAGAGGTTAAAAACAACAACAAAAATTCTAATGTGCCTCACACATCAAATGTCAGGATTTCCCTCGTGCTGATTAAGCCAGGCTAAGAGGAAACTGACAGGAGTAGCAATGCCTTGAACTGGGAGAGAGCAATTTGGGGGCTTTGCCAAGGAGAAATAAAGCTGCAAAAGCTGGCGGTAATCCCTTAGGGGCCCCAGAAATGCCCTTCAGTGGGGAACAACTTAGGGGACCCAGGGGATGCACAAAGGAGACCATTCTCACCAAACAGGGAGAAGACCCATTTTTTGCCAAATCAAGTAGATGAAACTCTGGATTTTAATTCACCGGATCAATTCCTGAGTGGCTTCTCATTCTATAAAAGGATTCACAGCAGGATCCTATTAAAGAGCCAGCTTTCCTTGTGCATTTAAAATGGGACTCAATAGACAAAAATTCAGCTGTCATGTCATGCTTCCTTTATAGGAAGACAAAGGCTATATACACATACATGCACAGACAATATCTGAAGGCTTGTTTCTAGTCCACTTATAAGGACCCTGCTGAGCTAAAAGCCCAGACTTGCCTTCTCTCCAACTCTCCCCACCCAGCTCAAGGAGTCTAAGCAAGGAAGGGGTGGAGTAACATACTGCCAACCTCATTCAGAAACAGAAGCAGGCAAGGACCTAACAAAATTAGGCTGGAGAACAAGGAAACATAAGAACCATACAATAGTTGAGCTGGAAACACCCTTAAAAATCACCTAGTCCAACCCACTCAGTTCACAAAAGGGGAAACAGAGACTCAGAGAGAGGAAATGACTTGTCTCGAGTCAGAGTGATTTAATGGCAGAAAGTGCTGCTAGGATCCAGGACCCTGTCAAGCGGACTGCCACTCTCCAATGGAAAAGCTGCCTCAAGAGGCAGATATAGATTTTCACGCTGCTAAAATGCTGGGACATTGGATTTGTGTTAGTAGCAGGAAGAAGGGACACAGAACACGACCTCAACGCCAATGGTGACTATGGCTCACGGAAGGCAACGGAGACTGTGGATGTCACGGAGGGCCTTTTGCTCCTCTTTTGCCGTCTCTCTCCCATTTCCCTCCCTTCTGACTCTGACTTAAGCCTAAGCCTGGCCAACCACCTACCTAGCTTTGCTCAAGTATCCCAGGGTGAGTGTGTGGGGCGGGAGGGGGGTGGGGGGTTGTAAGAGATCAACTGAAGGACTTGCATGCATGCATATAAGCATAACCAATGGACACAAGACACTTTGGGGTAGGGGAGGCCGGGGGAAGGTCAAGGGGAAAAAAAGGAGACATATGTACTACTCTTTGTAATACTTTAAGCAATAAAACAAAATTAAAAAAAAAAGAATCCCAAGGCTACCTAACCCACAAGCCAAATTCTTAAGTAAAATATCTCCATCAGTACAGGGACGACCCTTTGCTCAGAGTGCATCAACTTTCCCACAAATACCAGACAGATTCCCTTCAAGCTTGGCTATTTAAACAGAGTTTTCTAGGTGTTCTGGACATTGTTATCTCTGATCTATTTTTTTTTAAAGGTTTACTCACAGTCCTCTGGATGAATGCCCAACTGTCCTCTGGGGAGCCTGAATTGGCCTCTGCCTCCATCTGGTCTCGTTTAAAGAGGATCTGAAAAAACCTAGTTCCTGCCTCAGCGCCAGTGTTCAGAGCTAGGGGCCTCTGCTGTGAAAGGAAACTCAAGGCTTACCTCACACCTCATCAAGGGCCATCAAGGGCCCAGAAAGCAGAGTTCTGTCCTGTTATGCTGGGGGTCAGAGAGAGTCCTGGCAGGAGAAACCTGATCCTTGAGCCCTGAGCCGTGTCCTTGAGAAAGCCTGCAAATCTTTTCCCCAGTTACCTTTAAGTGAGTGGAACGGATGACCCGACCCAACTCCAGGGCCAGCTGAGAGCATGCTGCATAATTCAGCAGATGGCTGCCTCTAATGAGAAGATACTGAAGGAGAGGATAACATTATGTCTCACCCTCGTGAGCATGTGGCCTCCTTCCTCTGTGCAGGCAACAGAGGAACCCACGGTTTCAAATCCCAAATCGCAGCAGCAGAAGCCTCCTCCTGCCAAACCGAGGAGGAAAGGAAGGGTCTGTGTTTCTAATTTATTCTGCCCCCCTCCAGTTGTTACTTAAAATAATCCATCATTACATAGCTGGTGGTTCCAAGATTTTTATTTAAAGCAAGATGGGAGAAAAAAGAAAGAAAAATCCATGACTGTGCTATCTGGATTTAAGCTAAGAATCATTTTAACATCAAGAGTCTTCAAAGCACCCAAGTATATTCTCCTCCAAGAGTGTGCGGCGGGGGGGGGGGGGGGGGGGGGGGGGGGGGGTGGTAGGGGCAGTGAAAGAGGGCGAAGACAGGACATGGCAGGATTTTTATTTCTTAGAAAGATCATGAAAAAACCAGAGATTATTTTTTTTAATGACTCTGTGTCATCTGGTAGGTGTTTCGTTGTTTTATCTACTGACTAGCAATAACACTTTGGACTAAGTCCTTGATCTCCATGTACCCATAAAATGAAGAGGACAATAATACTTGTCCAGGAAGCTGTTGGGGAAAATGAATCGTACAGATGGAAGTATTCTAAGATCATTGAAAGAAACGTTACACTTATCCATGGTATTCGTTTGCTTTGCTTTTCTCTCTCTTTCTTACGTGCAGTTTTAATGTTCATGCAGTAGACACCCTTCTCCATTGTTCATGCTAACATGAAACCCCAGCTCTGATAATCCAGGAGGTCAGGCAAGTCCAGAAATCAGTCCTATTTCACTCTGGAATACCTTTTATTAGCTTCCTAATAACTTTTGCTCCGGCTAATACAACGGGTTCACTCCCTTGCAGCACACAGAGGGAGGGGCCTGCTGAGTAACAAAGCCAGCAACTAACGAAAACTTTGCAGCAGAAACTACACAGAGCAAATGCTGTGCACATGCACGTGACAGTAGGTCAAAATTTCATTGTACTTTACAGACAAATCGCTCAGCTCTAATGCAGTTTTGGAGTAAGAACACCACGAACACACATTTCCGGGATTCAGAATAGGAAAAGGAAAGGGGCTTATTCCTGCCTCTCATCTGGAAGCTTGACGAGAGCAGCATCCTATTTGCCTTGGCCACACTAGATCCCAGCACCTGGCACAGGGCCCGGCAGAGTCGCTGCCCAATAAATACACACACGGAAGAAATGAATGAAAAGAAAAGTGTGTGAATTAACAAAGGAAATGTTCCCAGCCCAGTAGTAGAAGTGAGATCTCACCCATCTTCACACCTACCCTTTTCCTAGTTGAAGCCCTCAGGAAGCCTTTCCGGTCCCACACCACCACTGCTGGATTAGGTACCCTTGTAATGGATTCTCATGGCAGGCAGCAGCTCTCCTGTGCACAACTTACCACATGGTAATTATATACTTACTGGTGTCTGCCTCTGCTACCAGACTGTAAATTCCCTGAGGGAAGGGGCCATGTGCATTTTGAAGGGGGTGTGCACTGTAATGCCCCCTACTTTTTATTTTGAAAAGTCTTAAACATACAGAAAAGTTGTGAAATAGTACAATGATCAGCCATGTACTCTTGACTTAGATTTAAAAAGTTGAATATTTGGGGCCATGTACATTTTTTTTCAGTGCTACATCCCCAGTAGAGGTATGGGTGAATATTGGGTTTTGCTGCCCCTGTTTATATTTTTGGTGTGAAGTGGTGGAGATGGTTGAGGCAGGGAGCTTCAAGGGGAATCAAGGGGAAGTGCCATTTGATAGCAAGCCCAGTGTAGCAGTTGCCCTAAGGCACCTGTTCCAGGCCAACCCCAGCTAGGGCAAAGTTCACCCCTGCAAGCTCTTTCATTGGAAGAAAGACCATTATCTGGCTGCTACTGGTAGAAAGCATCATTTCCCACATTTTGGATTGTTTCAAGCCAGAATCAAGGTTCTTTCTATGGGCCAGCACTTACAGTCTACAACTCAAAATGCAACACTAAAAGAAACAGCTCAAGAGCCAGGAAATGAAGCCTCTGGGGCCTGTACTGTGCCCGGCTAGGTTACCTTGAACAAGTCATGCAACCTTTCAGAGTATCTACACTAATATAAGGGTAATATGCTAATTAGACCAGACATCTTCTGGATGTCCTTCTGGACAAAGCCACGGCGGTGGGTGCCCAGGCAGAGGTGGTTAGGGGCAATCAGGCCGGCAGGGGAGCAGTTAGGGGGTGATCAGGCTGGCAGGCAGAGATGGTTAAGGGCGATCATCCAGGCAGGCAGGCAGGCGAGCATTTAGGAGCCAGCTGTGCCAGATTTTGAGAGGGAGGTCCCGGATTAGAGAGGATTCAGGCCAGGCTGAGGGATGAACCTCTCCCCTGCTGCACAAATTTCATGCACTGGGCCTCTAGTATATATATTAATAGCGGCCAAGCCACCTCACAGATAGGGGTTGGGGGTAGAGACATCCCAAAAATCTGCTGTAGTTTTCTAATTATTGTGTCCACAATTTGTCTCCCCAGCTAGACTGTTAGCTTAAAAGCCAGTAACTTTATCCACTATTTTTTTTGTATAGTTGACCAGGGCTAGCCATCATGTGGGACACTTAGCAGTCAATCAAATAAACACTTGTGGTCACAACAGAGAAATCGTTTTGTCATGCAGAATTTTTGTAGTGTTCATTCAAATGGGATGGGATTGTACTATGTACAGGAGAACTGAACTTGCAAGTTGCGTGTATACCCAAATAAGGGCCCTACCCAACAACTCTAGGGCCTGTTTTAGTCTAGCCAGAGTGACCCTCAACTGACTCTGGAAAGAACACACACATACATACACACACACATGCCAGAGGACTACTTGCATGGCACCTTGTCTCAGAGCTCACTAAACAGAACTCTTAAGCCAGGCATACTCAGGTTTATTCTCCAGTGTTCTCTTCCCAACCCCTGGATACATGTTCCCTGGAAGAAACAAACTGCAACCAGAAGGCCCAGGTTTCCTGAGTTAATTCCATCTTCCCCTGGTGAATTACAACTTCTTGCAGACACAAAGGAGAGCAGAGAGACAAATGACACATTAAACAGGAGCTTCACTGGCTGGGGGAGGGGGACATGGAGAGTGACGTCAGTTTTCCCAGAAACCCATTTATCACGATAACAAGGTCTCAAGTGCTCTGCTGCTCTTTGAGCTTCAGAATCTGGCGTACAATTATGTTCTTCATCATACAGTACAGCAAGGATAGCCAGAGCAAACTGTAACCATGCAAAGCAAACTAAGTGGCCTTAAACCACTCCACCCCCATCTACAGAACAAAGGGATGCCTGGGTTGCTGGAGTTGTGCCTGAGGTGAAACACAACCATCTAGAATGTTCCCCTTTGCAACATCTGCCCTTCAGTCCTAATTCAGGCAAAAGAACTGGTAAAAGCTTACAGACAGGTCAATGCAAATTAATTAGCTGACAAGAAAAATCATTAGCATCCTTTTTGGTCACTAAGGATGAGACAAATGTAATCCAGGAGACTAATTCTTCTACTTAAGCCATGCCATGTCTAAAATGCAGGTGATGAGAAGAAAATCACTCTGGGAACCCTCAAAACACTAAAGTAATAGATATCACAGTGCTAATCTTGGGAGATTAGCTAACATTGAGAGAACTCTCTCAGTTTCCATTATCCCAGTGCATCCTATCTACTCTGAGTCCTTCCACATCGTGACTATATAAAAAGCTCCATCTGGGGTCTGCAGGAGTTGGGGGAGGTTTCAAAGAAATCACTCTGCCCTTCCAAACTGGGACAAGAGGGTGGAATAAATTCATACATATCCTGTAGAGAAAACACTTGTTCTGGATTCAGATTTTAGAAACAACTATGCCAAATACCTTAGAGGCTTTTTATTGCCCTGGAATTGTATTGCACAGACTATTCCCTTAATAAATGAACACAAGGTTTTAAAATGTGTGTGTGTGAGTGTGTGTGCATGCGTGCGCTTATTGCAGATATTGAGATTTTTCCTCAAGTAGAATTTGGTGTCATGGGATTTGACCTACCTCTATTTCACTCTCCTTCCTGGCCTCAGGGTGCTGGTAATTGTGGGCTTCTGAAAATTCCAGAAACCCTTGGAGGAATAGAAAGGCTAGGTTGTTCCCCCAAATGGAATCATCCCCTCCCTTTGCAACCAAACTTCTGATCTAAAAAAACAAACATGGGACCTCGGGTCATTTCAACGTGATTTCTGTGTACACCCCGGGCTAGAAAACTTCAGTTCTTTAAATGAAGATTTCCACCCCACCCCCTCCGTCTCTTGCGAACAAAAAGAGAGGGGGGGGGCACCATTTTTCCAAACCTCGCAGTTATTTTCCTGAGTTCCCACAGAAAGAAGCCAGCTCCAAAGACTTTGGTACTCAAGTCCAGTTACACTGAGCATGCAGCACCAGAGGCTCCCGCAACCTGGGTCAGGTGCTCAGAACCCTGCCAAAATACGCAGCCAGCCACCCACAGGCCAGTGGACTGCACCCCACACAGAGGCACAAATGGGACCCAGAGACACACAGCACAAGCAGAGAGGCGTCTGAACACTCACCCTGAAGGTGAGCACACTCAAGAGAAACTGGCGGACTCATCTAGGGTCAGCGAGCAGCGGGGCGCCGCCGCCCGCCGGGGAGGCACGAGTGCGCGCGCGTGCACTCAGACGCACACAGTGCTGCACACTCACAGACGCAGTCACATATGTAATGCATATGGAGAATCCCTCCCCCAGCCAGTCACCTCCCCGCCCCCCTCACCACTCACGACTCCTGCCCCAGGCTAACCCCAGGCCCGGGTCCCTCTTCCCAAGGAGGCCGAGTCACAGCGGGCAGCTGCGCGCAGGGGCGCGGCCCGGCGGTCCAGGAAGCCAGGCCAGGGTGCCCGAGACGCGCAGGGCTTGGCGGCTCTTGCAGCCATTCATTCGGCAACGCCCCAGCGGCGGGACCGCTGCTGCAGCGAGGGAAGCGGCAGCGCTTATTGCAGATATTGGGCAATGGAAGTTCAGCCGCCAGCCCGCAGCCTTGGCCACCCGCCCGCCACCACTGTGGTTCTGGGGGACTGGCTGGGGGACTGAGCCGCTGATCGCGGAGCAGAAGTCCCACTGCACCTTGACTCCTGGATGCCGCTCACTGCCCTCCTCGCGAAGGCGGTGGCGGTGGCCAGGTCTCCCCCGCCCAGCCCAGGCCCTTGGCCCGGGTCCTGACACCCAAGCCCCGCACTCACCACCTGGCGAGCTATGTCGGTCGCTGCCATCCCTCCAACTGCTCCTGCCTCCTCCAGGGCTGCCTCGGGCGCCTCCTCAACGGGAGATCCAGCACGGGAAACAGGGGAGCTCCTCCGACAAAGAGAAAGTGTTACACTTTGGGCGCGACCAAGTCCTGTGGGGGGAGGTGCAAGGGAGGAGCCCCCTCGCCGCTGCTCCAACCCCAATCTCCCCTCTATCGCCCACCCCCTCGGAAGTGGGGTCTGGGGAGGGGATGGATTTAACGCGCCGCTTCCCCCTACTAGCGCGCTTCCAGTTCTCCCTACAACCTCAGTCGCTGGCCTTTTCGAAGGGAGGCGGGGGCTCCCCTCGGTGACCATGTCCTGCCCCACCCCCGCCACTGGGTTCCGTGGTACGTCCCGACCTCTGCTGAATTGTCACACCCCCCTGCTCTCGCCTTACATCCCTGAATCTCCAGACCCCCAAAGGCTGGAGGGGAGCCCCTGCCCCTCCCCCTCGCGCGCACAGCTCTGCGGCTGAGCTCCGCAGTCCTTCTCTCCTTCCTCCAGGCCCCCTGGACCCCTTTTCCCTCTCCACCGAGATATTAGGGTGCAGGGGTTCTGGTGCCCGCCACTGGAGTCTCGATGCTCCACCACACCTGACACCCGTCCCCCCCCCAGCCCCCATCTTGGCCCGGGAGTGCTGCTGAGGCCGGAGGGGGGCAGCTGCTGCGGCACCTGCAGCTCCGTAGTGGAGCTTAGAAAGGGGACGGTGGAGGGAGCCAGCCGCACTGCTGCCCCGCAACTGAGCTGTGACCAGCGGAGTCCGAGGCCAGCAAGCAGTTCAGAGATGAAGCGCCCCTTCTGCCCTGGGGTTTCTGAGCCTCGGGTCCTGCGGGCTGTGATTTCGTGGAGCCAAGCCACCACCGTTGGGTACTTAATACAGGTGGGCCCCATGCCTCCTCTCCCCACCCAGCCCCAAACCGCCTACCCCCTGCCTCTCTTGCCTGGACCCTTGGGGAGTCAGAGGAGGTGCTTGGGGATGAAGATCCCCAGCTCTGTGGAGCCGGATAGTGGACAGTGAGGAGGAGCTGCCTCCAGCGGCTGTAGGCCGACCCCTGATTGTCCCTAAACCTTGGGTGAGCCCAGGAGAGCCTACAAGGCAGAGGCTATGTCTGTCTGATTTTCTTTTCCTCTTGGCCAGCCACTGCTGCGGGTCCCCTCTCTTGCCCTTGGCACCTCTCCACCACTGCAGCCCTGATGCCCCCCTCCTTTCCCCCCTCACCCCGGGAGTGGCCCCTTGCTAGTTCTCTGGGACTGGGGAACCCTGGCAGATTTAGCTGCCCCAGGCCTGAGGGGTGGGGCACTCTAGTCTTCAAAAGGGCAGGTGCTCTGGTCTCAAATGGGGTCTCAGACCCTAGAGTGGCATCTGGGAAGGTGGACAAGTGGGGGAAACTGGGTCCACAGGGGGTCCAGATGGGGAGGGGCCTCTCAGCAGCCAGTCCAAGGCAGGAGCGGCTGCAGGGGAGGCGAAAGGGAGGAAAGCAGCAAAACAGGAACCAGAGAGAGAGAGGGAAAAGGGATCCGACCCAGTGGCCTAGGCCTGTGGAGAAGGAAGGAAGGAAGGCAGAGAAATGGGATGGTCTTTTCCGGCATTTGATTCCCCCTGCGGGGACGTGCTTCTCACTGCTGTTTTGGGGAGCTGCTTGGGTGCGGAGTGCACCTGAAGGCCTAGGACTGCGCATAAGCTAGTGCCTAGCTTGGGGCCTGACACTCAGGAAGCAACCAATTAAGCGTGTCTTAAACAGGAAAGCAGAGGATTTGGATATGGGGGGAGGGGGGTACATAAGAAAGAAGAGACACCAGAAGGCTGTATGCGAGGAATCGCTGTAGGGCTGAGCCAGGATCAGATGGGGGGGATGGTGTGTGGGGGCTGGGAGTTGACCTGCAGCTTCCAGGGAGGGAGACAGGTCTTTCCTGGCAAAGGATGGGGCGTGGTGGCCGTGGGGTCTGGGTGGTAGTGGGACCAGAAGCAGGTATTTGGAAGCCAGAGCTGAGAGCTGATACCCTGAGCTGTGTAGAGCCTGTGGAGCTGAGCAGGTGGAGTACTGGGCGCGTGGGAACTCTGCCTTTCTCTGGGTGTACTACTCTCCAGCCTTAGCGCTCTGCGCTGACCAAAGCCCCAGACATTTCCCCCAGCGCCTTAGCACAGAATCCTGGGTGGCCCGCCAGTGTGGTCCACTCTGCCCACCTGTCCCTAGGGACCCTTGGAACCTTGTGGAGTCCCCCTCCAAACCACTGGACCCTTCAGGTTAGAACCAAGTGTGTGATTCAAGTCTCCTGCAGCCCTAACCAGTTTGGCTCAGTGGATAGAGCGTCAGCCTTCGAACTGAAGGGTCCCAGTTTCAGTTCCGGTCAAGGACATGTACCTTGGTTGCAGGAGGCAGCTGATCGATGTTTCTCTCTCATTAATGTTTCTAACTCTCTATCCCTCTCCTTTCCTCTCTGTAAAAAAAAAATCAGTAAAATATATTTTTTAAAAAGTCTCCTGCAACCCTTTCATGCCTCCAAGACCTACCCCCTGCATCGCATCTGCAAGTCCCCGTAGGACCTGGGCCTCCCGGTTGCAGTGGGGTGTGGGTTGGTGCTAATGTTTGAGTAAGTGTGCATTTATATGTCAGTGTGTGTGTCTGCTGTGTGTCTGTATGTGTCAATGTGTGTGTATCAGCATGCATTTAGTCCTATGTTTGTATTTGTTGTTGCATGTTAGCCAGTGTGTGTGTTCCCATTTGTCTATATCGATGTGTGTGTCAGTGTGTAATTTCAGTGTGTATGTAGGTAAAGGTGTGTACCCCAGTATTGTGTGTCAGTGTGTGCCAGTATGTTCATGTCAATGTGTGTGTTGGTATATGTGTCATTGTGCATGTGTCAGTGTATGTATGTCAGTGTGTGTGGGGTATGTGTAGAGAGGTTTTAGTTCACTATGTTCTGGCCTTCACATACCTTATTTCACTCAATGAAGTGGGCCAATGATGGGGAGGTGTGGATTATAATGTTTATTTCAACAAAGAAATTTGGAAACTCACTGGGTTTGTGTCTCCCAATCTTTGGCGCTGAGCAGACAGGAGAGTTCTTATGAGTGGTTAGTTTCTTCTGCCTTGAATGTCTGTCCCCACCTTGATGAATGTGGCCAAAAGTTCCCCTTCATTCCGTGGTTGATGTGACTCAATTCGTTGAGCATCATCCCATGCACGGAAAGGTCACCAGTTCAATTCCTGGTCAGGAGGGCATATGCCCAAGTTTTTTTTTTTTTGGTTTTTTTTTTTTATTTCATTGCTTAAAGTATTACAACAAGTGATAGATAAGTATTACAACAGATGATAGATAGATCTCCATTTTTCCCCTTGCCCTTCCCCCCCC